>JAFBJS010054492.1:29659-47529 GCA_016785265.1 Paraplagusia blochii | reverse complement strand
TGATGAGACTTTGTTGTGACAAGATGTGCTCTGATTAGTTTATCAGGCTAATACAGATTAAAGTAACTGCAGTGGCCCTCCTAAATCAGAATAAGGCAACAAGGAAAAAAAAATAAATAAATCCAAGAGATGTTTTGGGGAAGAGGAAAAAAAAGACCCATTACCGACTGTTTAAGTCTCACAAAAATAGGTTAGTATTTATAACACAGTTATTTTAGTGTTATCATTCACAGTTACAATATACATTCTGTGAGTCTTCCACTTGGTCCTGGAAGTTATGTGAGTAGGGACAGTGTCCTCATTGCACCTCAGTGGCAACCTGGCAGTTGGTGGATTCAAACCTGAAGGCCAAGTCTGCTTCCTTGACCGCAAAGACACCACTTCCCCATGATTCCAACAGTTCTTCATGTATCTTGGCCTCAAAGAGCGACTCCTGGGTTTGATTTTAAGACTTTGCGTCCTCCTCCCCCTGATATGATGTTTAAAATCTGCCCCTCGTCCTCACAGACCACTACAGCTCGGCCTCTCTTTTATATTTAATTCTCTATCTATGATGAAATTGCTTTTCCTCCCATCGTTGTGGAACTAAGCTTGACGTATTGATCGACCGGCGGTGTGGTCACTTCTGTGAAGCCTGATCGTGCTTTGGATGCAGCTCATCCAGTTTGGGCCGTGTGCAGTGCAGCTGCATGTGTTGACCTGGTATGGAACTCTGAGCCAGGCTGTGATTTGACATGAGGGAGTCGGTGGGGGGGCTGCTCTTTGTTCGGAACAAGCGTTTGACTTTTGACACTTTTTACTTACTTCTCATGCTGTTGTTTCCTTCTATTCAGCACTCACTGAAGGGAAAGTTCAGGAATTTTCCTGTAGTCCAATTGGAATGAAGTACTAAGACGTAACCAGTGCAGACCTCACTGTGAAGAAACTCTTCACTGATCCACTGAAGACAACACCAACAGGTTCTCACTCATTTGTATTTACATCACAACAGGTTCCAAGAATAATGGTTACTTACAGCAAATCAACAATGTTCACTTCAATATCTGACCATCCCTGAAACTTATTAGGATCTTGAATTATTATAGAAGTTGACATACGGAAAAACACTGTGTGCAGAAGGCGGATATTTTATGTTTAAGAACTTTTAGCTCTTAATTTTGGCTCCCAGACGTAAGTTAGAATCATTTGATGTTTTTATGGCATAAATTATCACTGTGTTAGCGTAGGTGTGTGACATGGGGTAAAAAAAAATGTATATAATGTGTCTATTGTTATTAATTAACTTAATGGCTTCATGACATAGCTGGATACTACAGTGATAATACTTCTGACTATGACTAGGTCACAATAATGGCTACCTAGTTACACCCATGGATGTCTATACAGAGTTTTTTTTTTTTGTTTTGTTTGTTTGTTTGTTTTGTGTTTTTATTTTCTTTTTTTCTATTGGTTTCATTTTTAATTCTCTTTCTTAATTTATTTATTTAACCCATTACCATAGTGAGCAGGGGGCTGCAGCGCAGTGTGGTGTGGTAACCTGGCTGTAGGGGGATTTGAACCGGGGCCCTCGCGTCTGCATCCTTAACCACTAGGCCACCAACTGCCCCGGTAATTCTATTGGTATTTCCGTGCCTCTATTGGTTAGTGCTACTGGTGCAGTAAAAGATAAGTAACACAAAATTGAATATTAACTTTAATACACTTCCTATTTGCAGCTCAGACTGTGAAAGTACTATTAATGAACGTAGCTTAATGTACGGACTTTATGACTACTCCTCGTTATGTTAACAAAAAGACAATTACATTTTTATGATGTTATTTCTAAGCACAGTGGGAACACATGTCAAAACCCCCAAAATTGGCACAAAAATTCAGTAATTTGCAAGCTGTGGCAGGATATGTCTGTCACACAGACTATTTGTGCTCAATCAACTGTACACATTTGTCTGTACCAACAGACAATTCCACGTCATCTCAATTTTATTAAGAACCTTTTGAAATGCACTTGAACATTTTTTTCCCACCTTAAACGTGTGAATCACACAGACAGTTGAGAACATGTGGTTGTGGACGCACGGTGTCAGAGACGATCAATCTTTTAGTTTGATGCAACATTGATGCAACGATTCCTTATTGTTGACCTCATACTGTACTGATTACACCTGTGGGTATTGTAATACATCACGGTGCATTATAGACATGCAGCATACATTATTTATGGTGCACATGTACAGCTGGGTGCTTCCTTACACTACTCACCATTACGGGGTTATTTTAGGGTTTTTCTTTTCATGTGAACCCGTGTCTCTCTTTAGGAGAGACAACGATGGACAGGATCAGGAATGATGTGATTAGAGGGACAACACGGACAAGAAGGTTTGGAGAAAAAGCTAGAGAAGACAGATTGAGATGGTTTGGACATGTTCAGAGGAGGGACAGCTGATACATTGATAGAAGAATGACCCTAGAGATGGAGCTACCAGGTAGGAGACAAAGAGGAGATTGATGGATGCAGTGAAGGAGGACATGGTGGTAGATGGGAGATAGAGTAGAAGATTTGTTTTTTTTGGCTAAGATATAATAAAGCGAATATTTGGTCTTCTGTCCTGTTTGCAGCTTTGTTTTTACTCCAAGTCAAATTGGATGGTTGTATCATTTAGAAGGCAGTAAAACAAATACTGACTACAACTCATCCATCATCTTCATCTGCTTATCCATTACTAGGTCACAGAGACAGCAGACTCCATGACTGCCACCCAAATCACTTCCTGTGGGCGGTGAGTTCTCTAGAGGGCTCACAGTATGGCCACCACTGCCGCCCTTGGCTACAACTCTATAAATATAATCCGTATTTCAGCAATAAAATAATAATAAAAAAAAGAATCTCTAAATTATAAACAGCTGCAGATGTTTAGAGCCAGGGAGAAAAAGTGATAGCATAGAAAATCAAGAACAGCCACAGTCTATCAGTGGCTCACTTCCTGCAGCTACACCATCATCAACCTCCATGGGTGCCCAAGGATTTGATGTTAATACCCCCTTTTTTTTTTTTTGGTTTGTCACCAACAGGACATTAGCAAAGACGGGGGAAGAAAACACAGAACCAAATGCTCATTCCCCCTGATTTTGTTTTTATCTGTCGGGGGCTTTGAGCCTCCCTGGCAGACAATGTTGCTGGGGTAAATGTGTGCACAGTGGTAAAAAAAAAAAAAAAAAAATCAGCTGGAGGAAAGTGTTGGGAAGAGGAGACGGAGGAGAGATAATGGGGAGTTTATGTTCTCTCTCAGAGAGGCCTCTTAGATGGATTTAATTCTCTTAATAGTGGCAAAGAGCTCAGCCGCTAACACTTGGGCTCTAACCCGCCACGCGGTTGGAGAGCCGGATGTTTGGGGCGGCAGCAGGAAGCAACAAATGTATAATAAATGAACTATGGAGTGATTTAATTGCTCAGAGTGTCATTAATGTTGCATTATTTGAATAGTGGCTTCGGAACCGTTTTGCTGATGCCACCATGATAACGGAGAAGGACATAATGATTTTTTTTATTTATTTTTTTCGTTACACAACCTTCTACAACACGGAATGATGTAATGTTTTGTTTGTTTGTTTGTTTGTTTTCCCAGTCTACTGCAGATTTATTTTTTTATTTTTAAATTTGGTTTAGTCTAAAACATTTGAACCAAGAAAGTGACAATAATTCTGATTCTCCATTACAAAAGGGACCGTTTGCTTTCAAGTTAATGGATAGTATGGCTGCTCCTATATCGATTTATTTTTCAGTAAACAGGTTGAAGGTCTTTAGTAGCCCGTGATTTAAGTTGATGGTCATTCCATTTGTTCAATTGAATTGTGGCAAAGTCTCATCTTGTTATAATTGCTTTTGCTAAGGTCCAACGAGCTTCGACGATACTGGAACTGACATTATATTATACAACACTAAACATAGGGAGACACTTGGTCTCAGGGCCGGTATATCCTGCCAACTATCCCAGAGCTGTGTACGTATAAATGTTGTTTTGTGTCTTTTTGCTATGTTCGTAAATCCATTTAATTGTGTTTACCTCATAAAGAAACAACTCCTACAGCAGAGTCAGCACAATTTACATCAAGGCCTCCAAAAATACACAACCGCCACTTACCAGTTTACAAATTAGCGATGCTCACGTCATGTTCGTACTAGGATCCTGAACACCGGCGCTCATCTAATCCAAGGTGCAGCACATCTGTAGACGAGCACAACAATCTGCTGTTTTGTGTTTCTTCTTCACAGTTTGCAACTTTTTCCCCTTCACTGAACATCACTCTGTCACCCAGCCCTCTCTATAGCTCTTCCTCCTCATCATCTTCATGTTCCTCTTGACTGTTTTGATATGAGATTTCAGTTTGCCATTACAACCCGTGGTACTCACACACCCCCGTCCGTTGTTTCTTCCTTTCATTTGCATAGAAATAACCTTTTTTTTTTTTTTTTGGAAAGAGCTGCTTTACCCCTCCAGTTCTGAGACCGGAGTTGATGCGAGCACTGGGCGCATCTTATTTGTGTTCCAGCCCACTCACATCAGCATCAGCATCCACCACATTCACTTTGTAAGATGAATGACGAAACTGATGTTACAGAGTGACTGATGTGTCTCTCTCTCTCTCTCTCTCGCTCTCTTTCACGTTATCTTTCTTACTTTTCCCTCTTATTTTGATATAGCCTTCGGTCATTTTTTTTTTTTTTTTTATTGCTCCCATATTTCATCAAACAATCTCATCAACAAGCGCGTAATGACATAATTCACCTGCAGGGGGGGAGCAGCTTCCCCAACAGGTCTGTGGATTTAATTGGGGTGGGAGGTTTTATGTGGTCCAAACGAAGAGGTCGCGGTAAAGAAGGAGAGTGTAAAAAAATGATAAAGGGAGGTAGGAAAAGGGCAAGTACTGAAGAAGTTGAGACAAAAGTCAGCAGGAGGGGGCGGCAGTGAGTTAATGGAGTACTTTGAATAAAATGATGGCTGGGGATCTTTGCGAGCTAAATGCTGATGGGATGTATATGACAGCAGCATAATTTTTTTTGTGCCTAGTGCACATGTCTCCATTTTGACTACCACCAATACCCTCCCATTCAATAATAACTAAGCCAGGAGGGAAGGCATGCAAAAACAAAGGGCTGCATTATGTTGTAGGAAATTCATGATGCATTAAAAATTTAGGGATTTAATTTGACAGAAATGCTGGAGGAAGAAAAGTTCACAGTAGTATTCTAGCCCTTTCCCCCTCTCCTCACATGGTTCCACTGGGGTCTCCAGCCAGGCACACTTTTATCCTGTAATTCATAATCTGTCAGTGATAAAAGAGCATGAAATGCAACAGAAAGAACAAAAAAAAGAAAGGCCTAAAGGTATTGTTTGATGTCACACCAGCTTCCCATAAGACTGAGGTGTTGCAGAGTAGGCACCACCTTTTAAAACCTACAGCTCACATTGTTTAGATCACAAGTCATTACACACTCATTCATACTTATATTCACAGCTAAAGTCACTCGAAGTCTAGTAAGGAACTATGTAGATGTAGGAACATGCATTTTATTTTTATATGCATATGCTTTTAATAAAATTGAAATTAGCCATAATTATAATGGTAAAAAAAAAGAGCTTCCTTAAATAACCTTACATCCAAGAACTATGAAAAAGTACTTTTTATGCTTACTCATTTGTATAAAGAGAATACACCCCACATATAAAAACAACAAAAAAGTTAGAGTTACAGGGCTTGGTGGCTGTTAAAATAGTCAAATTTATATGTACTGTAATAATCAAACCATTTAGTAATACTGCTATAGAAAATGAATACACTTTTATTTTGTGGAAAAATAGAAAGAAGTCAAAAAGTCAGAAAAAGTGAAGGCGCACATGTGTTGGGAAAGCATCAAAAGTATGATACATGATCTTGGTGTCCTCAAATTGGCAAGATGTGAATGGCTGTAGTATAATATCCAAGATAATAGTTTAAAGGGCATTCAGGGTTCTGATTCATTTCAAGAGTAAGAACAAATCTTATCTCTGGTTCCATTTGTCCTGCTCCGATGCCAAGAGTTGGAGACAATCCATTGTGGAATGTCTTTGGATCACAGAGATCTCTCTAAGTTTTATCTTTACAACTTTTGATGATTGAAGTCAATTATCAATCCTTGATATTCAATTATTTTCAACTACCCGGTTATTTATTTTTGTGTGATCGAGCCCAGGCATTAGAAAATCACACAAAATCTCAACAAGTTCAACTTCTTTTTTTCCATCAGGATAAACAGTTACTACCTAAGGCAGTTTTGTGACGATCTAGAGAGGCATGGGCAAACTTTTGACTCACGGGCCACAATTGGTCCCAAAATTGGACACGGGGACCTAGTCCACATTTGAAAGATGAATCTAAAATTTAAATAAAATCTAAAACCGCTACATTTCTTATAGACTTAATCACATCATCTACTGGGGAAATGCATTATTACAGAGAAATGCAGAAGTGTAATGATAATATAAAATATATATATATATATTTAATAAGGACTAGGTTGGCAGGCCTCATTAAAAAGCTCAACAGGCCGAATCTGGCCCGCGGGCCATAGTTTGCCCTTGCCTGAAGTAGTGCATGGTTTAATGCAGATCCACATGCTAGATTCACTTAGAATGTCTGAGGGTAAATCATCTCAGAATCCTCACCTGAGCAACACTGTTTTGACAGGTTCCAAATAATAATTCAGAACGCATCTAATAATCATAATTTCTCCTTATTTAATTATTCATTATAGTTATTATTTCCATTCCTTTACAAGGTGAAAACAAACTTTTGAACTTGGACTTTCTAAGCTTTGTATTTCCATGATTTTTTTCTTGTGCTTAAAATTACATCATGTACCTCACTACAAAGCCAATCCATATCAACACATCAAAGGCCTGAAGTTCATGACAGTATCACTGGCTGTTTGGGCCAGTGATCATAGGCGACCAGGCATCTGTAATGGGGCATAACAGCATCCATTCAGTGTTTTTTATTTTATACTTTCCCCTACACAAATGTAATTTGAACTGTCTATATTAAAAAAAAAACCCCCAAAACATCAGGGTCAAAATGTCTTCCCAGTTGACGGAAGACTTTGAAGAGAATCAACAAAGATTGGTGGAGTTGATCCAACTAGTAAAAGACTGGCGTCTTAGGGAACAGCTCAGGACGGCCTTGGATCGCTTCACCAGTGTCTTGTTAGATGAAGTGGACGGCCTCAAGAAGAACGTCCGGGATGTCACCAACGAGTGTGCAGTGGAGAGGGCGGAGGGGGAGTCGCTCAGGGAGGAGCGGGATGAACTTCAGAAGGAAGTCGTGCAAATTAAACTGCAGCTTCATATGGAAAAAGCTCTTCGCGTAGAGAGGCAGCTGATGGAGCCGGAGCAGGACAAAGAGAACAAAGACTCTGCTAATGTGTTTCAGCAGAGCACCTTAACAATGGGACATAAACACTCGGATGATCTGCAGTGGCAGGTCCAGGTGGGCGAGAGGGGACAGTTCCTCGCCAAAGCTGAGCGTGATCGTGCACTGACACCCCTGGAGAAACGGGAGAAGGCGTACATTCAAGAACTTGAGGAAGTAAAGCTATGTTACCAGGCCACGAAGCAAACTTTTAAGAACAATTTGGAAAAGCTTAAGGAAGAAATTGCCCAGAAGGAATCCAGAAACAAGGAACTTGACCTTCAACGCTGTGATCATGGAATGAAGCAGAAGCTGAAGGTAGCCAAATCTCGCGTGTTGTTCCTCTCTCTAAAAGTGCAAGAACTTGAACAACTGCTGGCGCGCTATGAGAGCTCAGTACACACGAAGTTGTCCGGCAGGTGGAGCTCAGAGTTGGAAAGTATCCCCAGTGATACCCTCCAACTTAAAACGTACAGGGATAAGAACATGTCCAAGAAACGGAAATTTCTCCGGAATATACAGCCGTGGAACTGGGGTAAAAAATAGATCGTCATCTGTTCTCTGGTTATCCTACAGAGTTGCAAAGTTGGTCGGCACCTTTTGCTCAGCAGTGGACACTGTCTTTGGCTGTTCCAGTCAACATCTTGTTGTCCATCTGTGTCTGCTTATCAGTTTCCAGGTTGCTGGAACGCCACACCAAATTCCACTGAACCCACTGAAATCACAAACTGCTCTAAGTGGAATTTGATCGTACATTGGGGTGAACCCTTGAGTTCTAATGACAGAAACATTGACTCTGGACCAATATGACATGCTTTTAAAAACCGGTTAAATTATTTATCGTGTAGCCTGGACAGTTGATTTTGTTTATGGTGATCTGGAAACTAAAAACAACCAGGGCGATGACCTGGCTCTGTTTTTTAAAGCATGTGGATTCTGCTCCATTTGTGTCTTCTGAATGGAATCAGTTGTTAGCTTTCCAATGGTATGGCAGCAAGTATACAGCAACTACGCACAGTGTCGATGAAGGTACCAACCACCCAAGGTATCAATACCGACACAATGACTAGTATCACACTTCACTAGTAACTCCAGGTCCACCCAACAGGAGGGACATGAAGCACCCCTTTCTCCCCACTCACAGGACAGAACTCCTGTTACTCCCCACTAGCTGAAGAAGCCTCTTGGATGAGAGGAGAGACATTTTCCAAAATGAATGTCCAGTTGCCTAACTTAACTCTTTAACCTCAACTACGTGAGATCGAAAGAGTGTGTGTTTACTCTCCCAACTGCAACACCAGGCAGCAGGGAATTATTGCAGTATGAAAAAAACAGATAGACACATGTCATTTCGTCATACTGAGATGTAATTTTTTTTAAAAAAACAATCAATTCTATTGTAATTGAGGACACAGATGATGTGTCCACAGCAGGACACATCAGCCAACCAGTGGGCTGGCCCCCCCGGTCATCACCTACACATATCTTAAGAGCAAGAGACTCTTATTTAAAACTGCTCGCTAAGATTCCTGTGTTTATGGAATGGAACGGAATGTTTGCTGTTATCAAGAAAAGGTCAGATGTCGGTTTCTGTGGTTCCAGGTCTTTAAAGAAAGAACTGAGATTCCAGATTAAGACATCGCTTCAAGAACAAATATTCCTTATTCACACATGTGTTCACTTTTAAAGACAATAAAGTTTTGTTTTGCTATTTGGTTTGCGATTTCTCTTCAACTCTGATGCTGCTTCCCGTCTACCTCCTCCCTCGACTTACCTCAACCCACCCCCACATTCTGATTTCTATTTGGATATGAGAACAGATGAATCTACTGGTGTCACAGATGGTGTCAGAGCCCAACCCATTTAAGGCGATTACGTTGGAACAGATTTTTTCTTTTTTTTCCCCCTTTATTCTTCCTTTCTTCATGCGGCTTTCAGCGACGCTTCCTCATAACCTTTGTCATCAGAGAGGCAGTCGGCAGCAGAACGGGGGTTACAAGGAAACATGAAGAGGCACAATGCTGGTGATTAAGGATCAGCTGATTAGACCCTTGCTGTGTAATCTTAAATTATGTAAAAAAAAAAAAAAAGATGAAGAGGGGATTTGAAATCACTTCCTTTAAAGCCGTAGAAGTGATTTTCTGTTGTACAATGGAGTCTGGTGAAGCTCTGGCTAATCAGCTTAATGCCACAGAAAAGCCACCAAATACATAAGGGTCTTTTGTACTGCAGTGATAATATAACTGAGGCAACGCTTCGTCTTTCCCCAAAACAAACCACCTCCACCCTTCACCCCCACCTCCGCCCCATCTCCCGCTGCCGCAATAGCTTTTTTTTTTCCTTTTTTTCTTCACCCGCCACTGCTATGGAGGAAACTCGTGTTTAGTTAATTTGTCTGTGGGTCATTTGACTGCAATGTGTATCAAAGACGATTGATCGAGTCAAATCGAGGCTATTGACTCCTCCTTCGCCAAAACACATTCATTCATGGCCCCGCTGTCGACTTCTGTCTCCTTTCATCAGCTGGCAAACACTCAAGACACTGACACACCACGAGGGGTGAGGCGAGGGAGGAGAAGGTGAGGCCGGGGGTTGATGTCTGACTGCAGTCTGATGTTTTCTGCAAATAATCGAAGCTGAAGATCAGGCAGGATCATCTTCTTGAAAAAACTGCTACCTTTTTTTTTTTTCAAGTCAGTTAGGTTTACTTGTAAAGTGTTGGAGAGAAACAAGCTTCTTCACGTCTTGTCACCAAACTGTCTCACCAACCTCTTCAACCTAGACCATGACCTGATAAATATATATATATGTTGTTGTTGTTGTTGTTGTTATTGTGACATTGTGATTCACACTACAGCACAAAACAAAATTTAACCTCTGCATTTAACCCATCACCAAAGTGAACAGTGGGCAACTTTTTTGAGCGCTCAGGGAGCAGTGAGTGGGCGCAATAACCTTTGCGGTATGGGGGATTCGAACTGGGGGGCATTGCGGACCTAAGTCCGCTTCCTTGACCACTAGGCCACCAACTGCCCTAATTTTAATAGACATGTTACAAAGGTGTACTGTATATTACGATGTTAAATACGGAGCTTTTAAATTTCTAACATAATTTGTTTAACTTCAATAATAGTTTTTCTTTCAGCTTTTATCGAACAAATGTAGAAACAAACCAGCCACTAGGAGGCGCAAGTCAGTGGGGTTTTTGTTGCAGGTCCCAGTCCGGATAAATGGTGAGTGTTGCGTCAAGAAGGGCATCTGACGGAAAACTTTGGCCAAATCAAAAATGCGAAAAAAAAAAAAAAAATCTCGCTGTGGCAACCCCCGAAAAAAAAGAGACTAGCCGAAAGGAAAAAAAGAAGGAGATGTAGTTGAGAACACCAGTATCTATTTGATGCATGCACAGAGCTCTTGTTCAAGGGGTTCAACTTTCTGGCTTTATTTCACTATGTATTTTAGAAATTTAATGTCATGATATTTAATTACAGACCAATTGTGATTGGCCTATGATGCTTATGGTCTTGGTCAAATACCAAATGCGCAAACAGGTTTATTGTTAGTAAGATAATGGATTATTTTGTGCTCGAGACTTCATGAAAATACGTTTAAGATTATAAAAAAAAACGATCAAAAATGGTCACAACTCATTTTTGTTAAAAAATCATAAAAAAAAACAATCTTTAATTAGTTGTCAAAAGTTTGAATCCCTTTGTTGCCGCTTATGAACTTTTTTTTTTTTCACAGTCATATGGGAAGTCAGTAAAATGACAAACTTTTTTTCATAGCTTACATTAAGCTTCAGCTAATTTGAAAACAAGAGATTTTTTCTCTCCAGAGAAAAAATCTGGAAACAAGTCATGTTTTCCTGCAGGCACAACCAACAGGCAGTTCAGCTGGAGCTGATGAGTTGCAGCAGATTTTCCTACTCATTTACTGCTGTACTTGTTTTTTTTTTTCTTTTTTTTTTGCTTTTGTCTTAAATAAAGTTCTCCGGCCAATCAGCATCGGGATGCAGCTGCAGCAGGAACACGTCTTCCTGTGTGCTCATTAAGACTTTGGCACGCGAGGAGCCCCTGAGCCTGTGGGTAATGACGGACCCCGCGGACGTGGGTAATTGGGCAGCTATACAGCGCTGTACAGGTGAACAGTAGCTCATCTGAGAGTTCTGGTTGGCCAATCAGCTGCTGTAGCCAAGTGAACGGCGGGTGGGCGGAGGGGCCTCCCGGGACCAGGAAGTGTGCAAGAATGCTGTAGGAAAAAGTTTTTCGAAGCACTGATGCCGAACTGCTCTGATTAAAAAAGTGTCTGTTCCCGTCCTGTGTGCTGCTGCTGCTGCTTTTCAGCCAAGAATTACTGAGACAACAGGGAACCCTGTGAATGGCTTTCAAGAACAGGTCATGAATAAATGCTCGGCCCCCTAGTGGCATAGAGTAAAGGCAACGGTCCCTCCTGTAGAATGGGATAAATGTTGCAAAGCAAATGCACCAAATGTTAGAAACCAGTTACAAAAAATAAAATATGAAGTTAAAACATTAACAATGTTAAAGCTAGTATGTGTGTCCAATGAGCAGGAATGATGTTCCTTGTTTTTTGTGTCTATGTCTCAACGCTGGTCACAAGCCAGCTTCGGCTATAGCGAGCTTAGACTACAGTTTGTTTAGCCTCAAGGGAAAAGGCCAACCAGGAATACTCTGTAGGACTAAAATACTCAATTAAGGCAGAGTTGTCTGAAGAAAGTGCAGCAGAAACCGCAGCTGCTGACAGACTGCCGTTTTCACCGTGATGACTTAATCATAGTTGTGCAGAAAGTGTCCTGGCGCTGGGTGTCAGTTCACTCACTGATTTGGAGAGTGAGAGTGGGAGAGCTGTGGTGTGCTGGGAGTTTGTTGTGATTTGTCATCCTGCTGCCGCCCGTGTTTGGAGCTCGCTCTAATGACCGCGCGAGTGCCGTGACAGCTGCCCCCGTTTGAGCCTCAGTCGGGGGATCCATCACTCTCTTCTCAGTGGCTTTTTGTGCTCCATCCAGGACAAAGTCCCAATGCTGCCTCCAAAGAGAGTAGCAAATAAACATGACAGCAGGTTTTTACTAGAGGCCGTGTCGCCGGGGAGCAAAGGTGACAGTAACAGACAACGTGCAACTGCCGTTTATCTGCAGCTGTGGTTGATGGTGTGATGTCCCACTGAGACCCTTTGTCACCTGTGTCACTGTGATCCTCGGACAGAGGAAAGAGTTGGCGGCGTGACAAGTAGAGACATGACCGTGACTGAGCGGCAGAACATGTGAGGTTTTGGACATCTTACCCTTGGTGAAAAAAAAAAAAGATAGTGTTTTGATATTTTTAGGACCAGTCTGAACATTGCTGACCTGTCTTTTACTGAAGTCATCAGAGATAAATATTTGGTTACAATTGGTAGAAACTGGTTTTATTGACCCACTATTGTCCCTGATACTAATATGGCATTTTATGAGATTGGAAAAGTATTTGCTGAAGTATTACTTATTAATTTAGTCATAGTATGAGAGACGTATAATTTTCAAATATTGACATATCTGGTAAATTGAGGGCTTTTAGCTAACTCAGTAATGAGCCGACAAATTCTACACTACTTCTTCTTCTTCTTCTTCTCTGCTTCCAATTTCTATCTCACCTTGTTCTCTGTATCTTCTACTCTAACTCCAACTGCCTCCATGTCCTCCCTCACTGCATCCATCAATCTCCTCTTTGTCACCTACCTGGTAGCTCCATCTCTAGGATCATTCTTCTACCAATGCATCCACTGTCCATCCTCTGAACATGTCCAAACCATCTTAATCTAGCTTCTCTAGCTTTTTCTCTAAACCTTACTGAAATAATTCTATCCTAAAAGTCAATATCCCTGGTACATTATCATACCAGTGAATTTTAGTTGTCATTCTTAAAAAGTTTACAAACTGTAATATTTTGTCCTTACAATCAGAAGATGATTGTATGGACAATGTGAGTAACTGAAAAGCTGGTGGACACACATCGGGGGTTATCTAAGAGCCAAAACGGAAGCAGTGAATGCTGCGAGGTCGGTTTTGCAAAACCCTAAACTGATAAAGTTCCCACCCAGCAACAACAACAACAACAAAAAAAAAGGATGGTGAACAAAACGGGAAAAAATACGGACAATGAGGAAGAATCTGGCGAGCGGCGCCACCATCCAGATATGCATGAGGTATGAATCAATATTTATGGCACATAAAGGAGCAATTTTCCCACCATGAATGATTAAACTTCCCAAATACGCCTGCAGTCTGCTGGTATTATCGCTTCTTCATTCAAACCGAAGAATGAGGAATCACATGAGCGACGGCTGCAGCGGCGTGGATGTGAATGCGCTGTCGTACCTGAGCGGATGTTTACAAACTGCTGGTTATTATCAAGGCCATATCGCTTTCCCACACAATCGTGGTTTCACCTTTGAATATTTCATGTCTGGCAAAGCATTCTGGGTATGACAAGGGGTGGGAGGGAAAAATGAGAGAGACACCATATTTGTGAAGTCCTTGAATATCTCAGGAAGGAAGAATGATTCCTAATTTAATCCATTGTACATGTTTTTTGTTTTTTTTTTAATTTGTGTCAGATTAAGTATAGATTATCTTTGACTATGTTCAAGTCCAATTTAGTTGATAATGAGGGGGTGTTTAAGGAGCTGTAAAGCTGGACTTTCGTTGGATGATTTTGCCATGATATTCATAGTCATGTGACTATTGTCGGATATGGATGTCTTCTTTTTTTCCTTCTTCTTCTTTCGGCTTGTCCCTTTTCTCAGGGGTTGCCGCTGTGAGTCAACAATTTCCACCTCACCCTGTCCTCCACTCTAACTCTAACCACCTCCATGTCCTCCCTCACCGCATCCATAAATCTCCTCTTTGGCCGTCCTCTTCGTCTCTAACCTGGTAGCTCCATCTCTAGCATTCTTCTCCCAATATAACTACTGTCCCTCCTCTGAACATGTCCAAACCATCTTAATGTGGCTTCTCTAGCTTTTTCTCCAAACCTTCATGGCTGTGTTGTCCCCCTAATTACCTCATTTGCAATCCTGTCCATTCTTGTCTCTCCTAAAGAGAATCTCAGCATCTTTAACTCCTCCACCTCCAGCTTTGTCTCCTGTCTTCTGCCTATTCCTAGTGTCTCTAATCCATCCATCATGGCTGGTCTCACAACTGTCCTGTAAACCTTTCCCTTCACCTTAGCTGACACCCTTCTATCACGGATCACTGCTGACTCTTTTCTCCAGTTGTTCCATTTTGTCTGTACTCGATTCTTCTCCTCTCTTCCACAGTCTCCACTGCTCTGAACAGTTGAGCCTAGGTATCTAAACTCCTCCACCTTCTCCACCTCTGCTCCTTGTACTGTCAGATATGGATGTACAGTGTGAATAGTCCAATCGCAGAAAAGTCAGCAGAAGCTTTGACTTTCCTTTTTCAGGACTGGTTTAATACAACCTTATATTAGTGTTGTCCAACAAGTCCAGCAGGAGCTTGAGCTAATGTTGTCTCACTCCCATTGGGCATTCTAGCTGCCAATCATAGGAAACTTAATGCGATCCACCTCCCAGTCATATTTACTATCGTCCACTTAATTGGTTGTTAGGGCGAAGCCCAATCTGTCAACTGGCTCCCTGTTCATCGGAACATTTATTGAAAAAGAAGTTTCATTCCCAGGGAACAACAATAGTGTGATGTGTCTCTGTCCACCTCCCAAGTTGACCGTTATTAAATGAGCTGACAGGTGGAGCAGGAGCATCACGGTAAAGGGGGCGGAGCGGGTCTGTGCCTGGTGGTGCATCTAATTCCTCCTTGTGAGAGGAAAAGAAAAAAAAAAAAAAAAAAAAAATAGACTCACCCTAATGATGCAATCATGCAGGAGTCTGCCTCCCGCCACTCACCTGTCAAATTATGAAAAGCACAGTTTGTGGTTTTAATCTTGCTGAATGCCATTCAACAATTTTCTATGCAGAACATTAGAGGGTAAGATGAATTAATCAGAGGGAGAAGAAATCAATCGGGCCTTGACATTTCAAACTGTGCCACACACACACACGCACGCCCGCGCACACACAGTCCCATTCATTTTGGCTTGATTTGATTACAGTCCGACGGCAGCAGAAGTTTTTTCGGCAGTGATGTGTTTGATGCTGAACGCAGCGTTTCCTGCTCCCAGCTCTGCAGCTGGAGTTGAGCCACTTAATGTAGACCTTTACATTTGAGAGGATAAAAATATTTTTATACCGTGAGCCCTCTTCAGGTAATTGCAATCATCGGCTGCAACAGTAGAACTACAACAATCAACTTATGGAATTAATCAGGCACACTTGCGCAATTACCTGACTCAGTTTCCCCTTTCCAACTTTCCAAGCCAGGTTGGTTTCCAGTTATTCATCGTTTAGTGCCAATTCTTGTTTTTTTTTTTTTTTTTTAGTTTTATTGGTTGAATATTTTGGCGCTTTGTCCATGATTTCATGTCTCTGTCATTGTTGAGGATCTCCAGGGTTCACCTTTTGGGCAAGAGCATGTCACAGTTAGGATAGTTGGCTCCTTCCAGTTTACTCACCACCTTGAGGAAGGTTCATGAGGAGCCGGTACGGTGCAGTACCTATGGATGGATAGGTTGGCTAAAATTGCGCGAAGGAACTTATGACCAATAATCAGTTTATCAGTCTATGAAAACCATAAGGACAAAAAAAGATCTTCAAACTTACACCAGGCCAGGGGTGTCTCCACTTCACCATCGGCCAGAATTAAAACATGAGGTCACGGGCAAAACTTAATATATTTTGCGAAATTAACTGTAAGCGTGCATATTTTCACTTCTCTCTGGATATAAAATGATGTTTTATATGAAAACATTGAATCTGGAACAGGCAAAGCTTAGTGTCATCAACACATGAGATTACATTACATATAATCCACACAATCAGTGGCATTTGTTTCTTATTCTGTCTCTTCAGACCTCAGTATGTAAGGTCTACATCAGGCATGGACAAACTAAGGCCCGGCGGCCGGATGTGGCCCGTTGAGTTTTTCAATGCGGCCTGCCAAACTTGTCCAAATTAAATAATTTATTTAAGTTATCATTACACTTCTGCCTTTTCCCTTTAAAAATACGATTACCCCCCAGGAGATTATGCCATAAGTGTACGAGAAATGTAGGATTTTAGGTTTCATACAAGATTTTTGCATGCAGTTAGCGTAGTTAATACAAACCCTCCATCTTGCTCCTCTGGACTTGGTCCTATGTCCAATTTTTGGACCAATTGTGTCCCGCGAGGCAAAAAGTTTGCTTTGCATACTGGTGGGCCAACACCAGTAGACGTTTGATTTATATATTGGGCCTGATATAATTACATTACATCACGAGTTTTACACCTGTGCACCAGGTGATTTTGATGATCACCAGAATCATCAAAACACTAAGTTTTAAAACCACTGGTTACTAAAATGGCCATTTCGGAACATAACCCACAACTGTGTCTTTGATGGCTGTCGTTCAGGTCGGTGCTTCCTCAAGTTTCAGGCCCTGCATGACTCAGCAAAATTCCGCCCATAGTTGTTGGCCTGGTGATTGTTTACTTTACTAATCATGTCTGATGTCTTTTAGGAAAACTCCGTGTCCTTGTCAAGATGACGTAAAGCTGACATTAATCAGCGACTTACTTTAAATATTCATTCATTTTTCTTCTTCGGAGACTTAGTGCTCCGTTGTTCGCCAGGACAGATAACTGATTTCCTGCTTTTAGTCATCCTGAGTGCGTCTCTGATGGATGCGTATGTACACGCGTGGGTTTTGAATCATGATGGATGGTGGCTCGAAGAGCAAAGAGCATGAGTGCGTGTACACCAGGACTCTGTACATCTCCATCCATCTCCTGTTAATGCAGCCGCCGCAGCTCTGACGCTCTGGGACACGTTGTTGACGTCCCAGTGAATCCTGGGTGATTTATCATGTGGAGTCAGCAGAGTTCAAGCCCCTTCATGTATGCCATCCACTGCTCTGTCTTGATATCCACTTGTATTTGTCTTACTGTATATGTCCTGGTATCTTATTGGCTCTTATCTCTGCCCCTTGTTCCCTTTTCCATCCTCGTTCCCTGTATTCCCCTCCACCCTGCATCTTATCCCATCCTTCTGATTTTTTTTTTTTTTTTTTCATTACATTCCTCTTTCTGCTTTTCAATACCTATTCATCATGCCTCACCTTCTGTTTTCATTTTAAAAGGCCATAAATAACATTAAAGTAAAGTTCAGTTCCAACCAATGGAAACTATACTTTTGAATACAATATATTTTATTCTGGTAAAATACATTTATATATATATTAGCTGAATATTGTTGTGCCAAAAAACTTAATTTGTCACTGTAAATAAATAAATAATAATTAAAAAAATGGTAGACA
>JAFBJS010054492.1:0-29486 GCA_016785265.1 Paraplagusia blochii | reverse complement strand
ACTGTATATGTCCTGGTATCTTATTGGCTCTTATCTCTGCCCCTTGTTCCCTTTTCCATCCTCGTTCCCTGTATTCCCCTCCACCCTGCATCTTATCCCATCCTTCTGATTTTTTTTTTTTTTTTTCATTACATTCCTCTTTCTGCTTTTCAATACCTATTCATCATGCCTCACCTTCTGTTTTCATTTTAAAAGGCCATAAATAACATTAAAGTAAAGTTCAGTTCCAACCAATGGGAACAATACTTTTGAATACAATATATTTTATTCTGGTAAAATACATTTATATATATATTAGCTGAATATTGTTGTGCCAAAAAACTTAATTTGTCACTGTAAATAAATAAAAAATAATAAAAAATGCTAGACAAAAAGTTTGTATACAACTTATTTACATGAATTGTCCACTAGCGCCCCCTGGTTAAATCATTATTTTAAGCATTTTAAGTGGAGTTGAAACAAAACCACTTTCCTTTAAAAACCAAAGCTGGAAAAAAAAAAAAAAAAAGAATATCCCTTTTAATAGCGCCTCATGTGGTAAATATGTGTAACTGTAGCTATATAAAACAATCTGAACATTAAATTACAGTCAGTAGAGCAATTATGTTAAATTTCGAAACTACTATTTTGAGAACTGGATCAAAGCTAAAACTATAATTACCTCAGAAAAAAATCGCAATGAAAAAAAAAATCTGAAAAAATTTTCCTGATGTCAGTAAATCCTAACAGTCACATTGAATCATGATATCCTCAATCCTTAACAATTAAAAAAAAAGCAATACAGCTTTCTTCAATTTAGAACATTTCCAGACATTACTAAAGAGGCTTGTAGGCATCTGGAGACCAGACAGAATACGCTTCCTGCACAGGGATGAAGAGAAATGAAGGTTTTAATCCAATCAGTGTCCTGGAGATGTTGCGTGTGACAGATGAACGGAGCAGGGTAAATTTGTTTGTCTTTCAACCAATTTCATCATGACACTTAAGCCTCAGAGGAGCGGTGGTGGATTTCACTGAGCTGAAAGTCAAGGGCACAGTTTTCGGACGAGCGGCGCTGCCACAGCTTTAATAGATGTTATGTCTAATCCAGAATCTGAGGGTTTTCCCTGTCGTTCCCAGATATCTGCTCAGCCTTAGAGGTCCGGTGTGTAACATTTAGCTGGGTTTCTTTCCAAACAGCGCAATTATTAGTCGGAATACTGTTTGTTTTTGTGTGTAAACACCAGGTTGCGTGCTAAAAGTTGTTTGTTCTGTGAACAAGGAACTTTCTCACGGAGGCAACTGAGAGTTTTGAATCAGAACCCTCCTGTATGGATTTTGATCTTTTCTCTCGTTACTTTCTTGTCCGTTTTTGCAATGTGGATTAATTGGTTTTATATCTCTATCAAGGTTTGATGCTGGTTTGAGTCAGCATTGAATGGCACGTTTGAAGGTACATTGTTACATAGTTTTTGTGATCTTATTGTTTAGAACTTTATTAGAGGTTTATTACAGAGACTTAGCTCATCAATATAGCTATGGTTCATTACGTTGCCATTTTTTTTGCCTTCATAGAGATGAGCTGAGTGTTGGAAGCATTTGCTTGTGCTTGGGGGCAGTGGTGGCCTAGTGGTTTAGGAGTGGGACAAAGGCCTAGAGGGTTCCTGGTTCGATTCAACCAACTGCTGAGTTACCACTAAGGTCCACTGAGCCTGCCATCATCCCAACTCACTCAAAGCTGCCCACTGTTCACTTTGGTGATGGGTAAAATGCAGAGATCACATTACATTGTGTGCAGTGGTGTGAATTCCAATGACAAGAAGTTTCCTTTCCTTTCCTTGTGTACTGCCTTACAGCAACACCATCACCTTTCCCTTAGTACGCTACCTGTATGAAACTATTTCCTTTTTGTGTGATTTTTACTTCAGGTACTTTTGACTTGTACTACATTGACCATTGGTTTCAATCATATAGACAGAGGTTGTTTGTCCCCTCAGACTCGTCCAATGATTGCTTGCTTTGGCTCAGGCTTCTTAGGGAGCCCATAAAGTACAGAAAAAAAAGTATAAAAAAAATTTTATATATATATATATACATATATATACATATATATGTATATACCGTTTATCAGGCTACATTTGGCGCACAGGCCTTGAATTTCACATGTTTTTTAAACACCCAAACACACGGAATGATACACATGTTCAGCAGGAGCCTGTTTGGGATCCTAGGACATTTGTCTTCGGAAAATTAACCCAGAAATGTGTTCTACTGTTAACAATAAAATAAGGTTTGGAAATTAGTCTTGGTGCATTGGCCTGTAACCTGGACCTGTTTTAAGAACCACTGCGTATTTTCAAACACCTGCTGCTTGAAGTCTCAAAAGAAGTTGAGGCAGTCGGCTAAAGTGGAGCAATTAGGGCTAATAAAATGGCGTTCTCCTTTAAACAAATGATGGGAAAGGTCAGCGTGCCAGGGATGTAATTGATCAGATGGCAGTTCCCACTCAGTGTGAAGGTTAGCTGATGGTGACATTTGTTGGAATCTTTTTCAGCACCAGGTTGGAGCCGCACACTGAAATTTTCCATTTGTTTGAGTCGTTTTAGCTTGATATGCTCTAAATAACTGGAAACCACAGTTTTGGAGGGTACACAGGTAGTTGATCGTGCAATTACATTTGTGTGGCAGTAACGGGTGTAATTTAATCATTGCCCTATCATATGGCAGTACAGTTAGGTGTAGTGTTGTACTGTGCAATTTAGGACTATATTTACTCAGCTTATTTTCTGCATTAACTTCCAGTGGGCTGGTAGGCTCACAGTATGGCGCCATGTGATTTGAGTGGCTGTTGCGCAGACTGCTGCACCTGCGACTGAATTGCGGAAAAGTGGATGAAGATGAATGATTTTGTTTTGCTGCATTGAAACAACAGCTGGCAGCTAACCTTTTTTTTTGTAACCTTTTTTTTTTTTTTTTTTTTCAGTTTAATCATGAATATGTTGCATATTTATTGGATTTATTATTTTTTTATGGTCAAGTTCCAGCAGAGGGCGTAGTTCTGACATTACCTTTCAGCTTCTGTTAAAAATCATATATTTGCTTTAACGGGTAATTTAAGTGACTAAAGCAGAGACCAGAGCAAAGTTAAAAGTTTCCAATCGAAATATTCCGTAAAATAAACCATAAATTCAACGTGACGAGTGAGGGAGAAAATGATATGTTTTCCGCTGCCCAGCAGTGACCCAGTCATAGTGGGAGGCAGGTTCTGTTCGATGAACTGCATGTGTCTGTCCTGCATGGTGGAGAAGGAGAGGTGATGGTGTTCATCCTTCATCCAGAAATAATCCAATTCCACGGGAGGATGAACCGAAGGTCCACCCTGCCGCTCTCAGCTTCAGGACCATGAAAAGAGCTTTAGAGTCAAAGCTGCTGAGGAGAGACCCCAGAGACGTTCACTGTGACTCTGTTTCACACGCACACACACACACACACACACGCACTTTATATGCTCAATGCTGGGAGGAAACCTGGTGCACTGGGACAGTGTTGGTATTCTACTATACAGCAAACACACAGATTCCAACAAAGGAAACAAATACAATGACGTGATTTCGAAAAAACTCCAAATCCAAAAAGATTGCTTGTGAAATAATGCTTTAAAACCTGGATGTCCACTTGTGCAACTCAATCTCAGATGATATCTCATCTAAGCAGTGGCGGGCTTTGCATCTCAACCGTAGGCCTTCAGCGACGTCATATTTTTGTGATGTCAAAAATGTACCTGTTGCCTTCTACGTAGGGCCAGCTAGAAGGCTCCTAGGTCGCAATCCTGGAGATGATTGGACTGAGCGAAGTAAACGGGCTGTTTCCATTCCCTTGTGCCTTCACTTTTGATTCTGAAAGCTCTGGCAGATTTCACAGAACCTGACACTAGCTAGCTGATATATGATTGGATAAAAAGATTTATCCAACGTTTTATAGATAAAAAAAACGTGTTTTATATTCATAAAAAAGTAAAAAAAAATATTTTAAAAATGTTTATGAATAAATGTGTTTTTCTGAGTATGTTTAGGCCAGCTAAGAAGGCTTTGCTGGCCCTGACGGCCCACCACTGCATCTAAGGCATGCCAGGAGTTATTGTAGGGTAAAGCAGCCACTTTTGTCTATCACGGTTATTAGATTGTGTTGCCACTAAGGGATACGTTAAAACAAAAGTTATTGTTTCTGGAAGGAAACCAGCCACTAGGGAGCACAAACCAGTGTTTTTAGTGCCATTGCCAAGCCCGGATAAATGGTTAGGGTTGTGTCAGAAACATCATCAGGCATCAAGGACCTGTTTACCACCAACACCACCTCCTCTTTCTGCTCTTCCCTCAGCTCGTCTTGTTCTCTACCAGTGCCACAGGGAGTCAGTGTCATCCATCCATCACCCTGATGACAGCCCACAGGCAGCCATTTGTCTCCTCCACCTATTTCTTCTTTCTTTTTTTATTCCATTTTTTTTTTTCAGGGAAACTGCTAATTAGGCAGGGCAACAATGCAGTCTACTGTTCTGTTTTTAACTTTTTAAAAGGCACATCAGCACCTTGGCCGATACTGTTAAGGTGACACTAAAATAAATAAATAAATACCTTTGTAATTTCTGGAAGTCAACAACTTAATAGAAAGGAAAACTAGGAGGAATAAAAGAAAAGCATCTGCATAATCCTGCATTCACACAAAATAAGACGGGCTTCAGGTTTTAATTAGCAGTGAAGAAAGGCGCGTGTGTGACTGCAGGCCGATACCAAGATGTGGTTATCAGATCTGAGTGTTTGTCAAGGTGAAATGTAAAATCAAATCCAGTTGTATTATATTTGTTATCTCAAGAAAGGCCCCAGGTTGACAAAGCTGCTGCAGTTGCTGCTGATATCAACACCCTAGTTTCTGCTGGCTGAACATTTTCTTTTGGTTTAACAGTTTTATAGGAGTCTCTTCATCATATGGAGCCGATGTATACGGATGACACACTTTGAATTTATTGTGAATCTGCAAACATTCACAGTCATTCTCTACATATTTATTAGATATTGTAATTGTTAGATGAAGCTAAAAAAAATATACAAGTAACATGATATATATACTAAATATTAGGCTGTTGATCAAGCAGTGACTCGATGATTAAAACAAAGTCAGTGATCAATCAGTCGGACCGGTAAGCAACTACTTTGCCCCTCATTAACTACTGGCCCAAAACGGAGCACCTTAGCACAAACACTAACTAATGTAATTTTACACTAATGTAATTTTTTGTGTTAGACAAGATATTGAATCAGTTGACCTTTTAGATATATATATTATATTGTCTGCTACCTGGTAGCTCCATCTCTATCTATCTATATATCTATCTATCTATCCATCCATCCATCCATCCATCCATCCATTCATCCATCCATCCATCTTTACTGCCACCTAATGGATCAACTTCCATATGCTTCGTCTTGCGGCCACCTCATGCCCTTATATACATATAAGGCCCAGTACTAGTTAAACAAAACAGATAATCTAGAAACTAAAAGGTGAAAGAAAGAAATAATGCCCACAGTGCTAAATTATTAGATTTGCTGATGGTGATGCTGAGGGACATTCTGTAGGGTTATCTGCTTGGTTTAGTTTTAGACCCAATTATTTCCATTACACGTTTCACTACTGCTGTCTAAAAGGAATGCTGTGAGTCCAGCAATTTACCTGGTATGGCGTTATCAGACATTTTGGAATTGGTGTTGATTGATTTTTAGTCAAATCCCACTGATACCCACCCAAACATCCACTTTCTAGATGGTATATTGAATTTCTCCCATTAGACCCCCTTGAACGTTCCATGTTTGACCTTCAGTGAAAAACATCTAAACACCTTTCAAGGGATGTGCGTTTCCCACAAATGTGATAATTATAAAGACATAATATGAACTGATTCCTTCTGCGGCAGAGCGGCTCCTCTGTGTCACTGCCATCAGCACGCCAACTCATTAAAATCAAAAACAAAGTGTCTGTTTGTGGTTTCAAGTCTCCGTCGTTGTCGGTGCGAGCAGGTCATGTAAATGCGCCGCATTTGCATATCAATTCAGCCCAAAAAGAAAAAAAAAAACAACCTCAATTACCTCCTCTGCCTCTGCTTCCAGTTGATTATGTAGCACTCTCACTTCAACAGACACAGGGTCTAATTTGCTCTCTTTCACAGCCAATCGACAGGGTATTTGTTTATTTTTTCAGAGGAGAGTCTCTTAAGTCGATGCATGAAAGTCCTTTCGCATCTTATCAGCAGCAGTGACAGCAGAGAACCTGGATGCATTCACAATATCTTGTGTTTGTCCGTAGGATGATTCTCAAGTGGAATTTAGCAGCTGTATGAACCTCTAACTCCTCAATGAGCAGCTGAATTACCCGCTATTTCCCCAATGAGTTACAGAGGAGGATGTTTTGCACTTTATAAACATGAAATCACAAAATGATCTAAAATATTGTCAGTCAGATCACCAGAAAACCTCTCTGTAGGGTAAGCATGGCAGCAAGATGTTTTACCTCTCACCCTGGACTAGAGGATTCTTTAGTTCTAACTCTTAGTGGGGGCTAACAGGAGCTACAGTAAAATCTGTGAGTGAGAAGAAGGGGGTTTTTCAGAACTTATGGTTGGAACTGGGTTCACCTGAGAAGTATGTTCTTAGATGGGTATTGATGTGTTGTTATCAATGTCTGGGGGAATCCATTGGACACTGTTCCCAAGAAGGATTTGTATGTGAGTGACACCTTATGTCACAAACCACCTCCTCTGTTGATCGATGTTTTTTCCAGGTTGACAAAACATGGCTTCTTGTACCCCAATCCCAAACCAATTGTCTTATTTTGCCAACATTTGGACATCATGTTCCTCAAATGAGTGTTTTGTAGCTTTGAAGTGTACGTAGATGGCATGGCCCAACTCCTGTCCCGAGGAAATGGGACATGCACTTGTGTAGCGGCTGTTTGGTCTCCCCAATGTAGAGGACTGGACAATCTACACTTCACTGAGTGGCATAAACCACATTATTCAGCTTGTGTTATAGAGTTCTGTCCTCAAGATGAACTAGTGTCTGTCTCAGGGTGTTACCTAGCTTCAAATGTCTAGTAATAATTGAAGATCAGACGAAGTTTCTATGTTTATCGAAACCAAACATAGACACTTTTCATACAATATATTCATTAAGTACAAAGATTCTGACACATCTTTGCTATTAAAAACAGTTTCAAGTGACACATATTATATTTTTTCTCCTTTCTGTTCCTTTTATTGACAAGGTTTGGACTGCTCAGCTTCAACCTTCATTCAGAAAATTGAGTACTTCCTCACATGAAGCCCTTTCTTTGGTTTTCTGGCCTCACAAGGTAAAAATATATTAGCTCTTC
Organism: Paraplagusia blochii; assembly: GCA_016785265.1. Classification (NCBI taxonomy): domain Eukaryota; kingdom Metazoa; phylum Chordata; class Actinopteri; order Pleuronectiformes; family Cynoglossidae; genus Paraplagusia; species Paraplagusia blochii. The sequence goes on along the minus strand of JAFBJS010054492.1, from coordinate 22,085 downwards.
CTCCTCTTACGGCTGTGAAAATAAAAAGTGCCTTATACAAAATGAAACACTAAACCATTCAGGAAGTTCTTTATCATCATCACTATTTTGATTTATGTGTTCATAAAGTTAGGGCATCAGCATTTAAAGGAGGCTTTAAGGTGCTCAGGTACAGTGAATTCAAGGCCTCAACGGAACCAGAATTTAAATGTTTTTAAATGAAGATTAACTGGTTGGTTGTAGCCTCACATCACCTCGGTGCTGTGGGAATGAGCAGGTCTTGGTTCAGAGCCACGATGTGGCAGCCAAGGCCTCTATTTGAAGTGCGCTGAGAGGAAAAAGCCTTTAAAAACCATTGCTTTTATGCTAACGGCTTCTAAACGGAGTGATAGGCAAGCAGCGATCGTCTGCTCTGGTCTGGTGCTTGGAGCAAGGCATCAATAAACAATGAGGTGCTGGATGTGAGAAGAATGAGTGGCGGGGCGTAGGGGAGCTCTTCATTAGCTGTCACGGCGGCAGCGGCAGAAGAAATGGACTTTGCCTCCTTCCTTTATCTCACATGAGTCATCCCCTATCTCTGTCTGTTTCAATCCGACGGGTCGGCCGAGTCGCCATCCACACACCACCCCTAACCTCCCACCACTCCCCTGCCTTTCAAGTTCCAAATCCACACTCTTGTTCTTCGTGTGTCACCTCCAGTCATCCTCTGGCTTTTTTCACACTCGCTCAATTAAACCCTATCCTTCTCACCCCTCCACCCTCTTTTTTTTTCATCTTCAAAATCAAATGAAGTGAAAAAAAAAAAAAAATGCGGGGTGAATTAAATCCAAATGTGTCTTGCGTATTCTCACACATGTGGAGACTGGAGCCGCGGTGACCTGCTGGAGCCAATTAGAAGTCAAAGACTCGCCTTCCCTTGATGTGCAGCCCTGACTGATTCGCCATCTTCACCTCTGGGCTGTGTGATCGTAGCTGTTTGATGGGACAAGTGAGCCAATCGCTCATCTTTGTTGTGTTAGAGGTAAGATGTGGTGATTCTTAATACAATAGTCATATTCCATTTGAAAGATCCCTGCTGATGGTTTTCCTGTCCCCCGCCCCTCCTCTTTTATTCCCTTAGTTTCCATAACCGCAAGAGAAATCACTAAAGAAATGGTTATACTAACCCCTGTCACATGAATTTCATTAAGTAAAAGCCCTATCAAGAGAAAGAGGAAGAAAAAAAAAACATATCTTTAAGCTTAGACTGTCTGCTCTGTCTTCCAGTTTGATACATGTAAGATCTGTTCCTCATTAGACCCCAGACAAATCCAAACCCACTACAACAAAAAAAAAAAAAAACAGTCACACTCAGTCTGCCATGTCTAATGGCCTCGCCCTGCTGCCACCTCATGCTTCACCATGTGGAAATAAAAAAAAGTCAACCACAGTTAGGGAACTCAAGGGGATCTATGTCTCCTAGATGCTGTTACATGGTGCAACTCACTGAAATTCACTGCAACCTGTTGCTACAGTCTCGGATATGCTGCAACGTGTTGCTAAATGCAACAATACTTTTCTGTAAAGGCTGCCACACGGTTCCTGCAGGAAAGGGAACAGAGGGTGGGATTTATGTTCGCTTGAAGGTTTAAGGCGGCTGGTCATATTTGGGAAGTGTAAACTAGGTGCAAAAGGCAGAGGTTGACGCTTTAGGATTTAAAGATTTATATATTCTTACCACATGTTAATGAAAAAGAGAAACGAAATCCGCTGCTGTTTCATAGAGATGGTCTTTACCATGATCTACATGACGTAGATAAGATATGTGCTGCTATTGGCTGCCTTGACCAACAAATCTCTCAATTGTTACTGTATGACAATATACCATATTCACCTTTCCACATAATGACATATGCTAGTGTATAACCTCTGCGTTTTTTTTTTTTTTTATAGTCTAGTGGTTCCACGCATGCTTTGCACATCTACCCTACTTATCCTGGGTTCGAGTTTCAGAGGAAACATGTTCTTAATGTTGCCTTTTGAGGCAGTAGTGGTCTTGTGGTTGATTAACTGGACTTGGGTCTGGTTCAAATCTACCCCCCGCCCCACAAATGCTGCCTACTTTTCACTTTGGTGTTGGGTTAAATGCAGAGACAACATTTCTTTGGTTGCAGTGGCGTGTGGTGCAATGACACTATGACAAGGAGTTTGCCTTCCCTCTTTCCTTCCTTTCTTCCCTCCTCGCTCCTAGCATTTAGTTGTCTAAATCCAAGGTGCTTAACGAGGGAAATTCCAAACTAGGCTTAAGAATTGTTTTTTTTTTATATATTTTTTCCTAAGTTGGAAGAAATATATTGATGTGTAATTTCAACTTGACATTTCTGACCCAATTTTGGTTCAGGTCATTAGGATAAATGGTTAGTTGGTAAAATTGGGGACTAGATTAGAAGCACTAGTTACAATAAAGTTAAAAAAAAAAAGGAAATCACAATTTTACTACAACTATGACCTAAAAAAAAGTATCCGTAGGTTAATCAACAGGCAACAGCACATGTACTCTCTGGTGTACAACAACTGGTGTACAACTGGTATAGACTGTTCACCATATTAACACTCTGTGCTCCAGTCTTTAGAACCACTAAATAGACCTTTAGTTCATTTCTACATAAACCTGATGGGCCTCCGTTTGTTTGTTTTCACAGCCACCAAAGTGAAACCAAAGTGAAGATGATGAAACTCTGATGGAATTGGCGAAAGCGAAGATGATTTTAAAGGAAAAACAAGTAAAAGGGTCAAAGAAGTCCTTATCCTCTGACTGGAGCAGCTCCCTCTGACGTGCAGAGCTTCACATGATTAAATTATAAAAGCTTGTTCTTGTAGGTAGGTTTTTCAAGGCTCTTTCATCACCTTTCCGCTCTTACATGTGTTTCCACTGGCCCTCGTGCAAACAGAAAACTTAAATCCTCCAAAAAAGATCACCAAAGATTTTTTTTTGTTCTTTTTTTTTCACTGAGGTTTTAATTGCTGACCTCTTCTGTAATTATGGCAGTGGGTTTGGAGGTTTGTACAGATATGGAAAAAGAAAAAGGCCCCAAGTGACTACTAGGATTGAAAGAGATATTTTACCCCCACAATTTTGGTATCCAGTCACAAGATGGAGACAGTTTTGACTGTTATTGATTTGATAAATCTGTAGTGGTGAGCTATTATCTGTGTCAGTATATTGTTTAAGGCAAAAAAAAAAAAAAAATTAGCAAATAATTTGTCCATGCATTCCGACCTGCATTCACAAACTTTGTCATTCCTAATATTTGCAAAATTAGATATTTTTTTAAAGAAAAAAAAAAAAAAAAAAAAAATTAGCAAATAATTTGTCCATGCATTCCGACCTGCATTCACAAACTTTGTCATTCCTAATATTTGCAAAATTCAAGACGACTGAAGGTCCTTTGTTCATGCATTCCACATTCCGACCTGCATTCACAAACTTTTTCATTCCAAATATTCAGAAATTTTCAAATTCCAAGATGACTGCAGGTCCTTGGTATTCTCCAAAAATTAAAAAAAAGTTAAAGGGGAACTTTAACTTTCTCCCTTAAAAAAATAAAAGTCCCCAAACAGAAAGCTTCTTTGAGTAACATAGATTGTACTTTTACTATTATCATTTTAAACATCAAAAGTTAAATAAAAGCTGTTGTCACAGATGCTTCATTCTGATTTTGACTGGTTTCAGACACATGGAGGAGAAATGAATGCACACATTTATTCATCTTTTTGCAGAAACAAAATGCAGGCAATGTCTTTAGGAATAATAAAAAAAATGATGTACCTGTAATCATTTTAATCAGTGTTTTCATCTGTCAATAATGTGACCATAAAAATCATGGCCATCATTGTTACTGTCGCCATGTCAGAGCAGCCATATTAACAGTCACGACCAAATGCATGCTGCGCGCTGCTGCCAATAAAATGGAGAGACATCACGGGGGAGGAGGACTGGGGGGCAGAGGGAGAGTCTCGTATCTGTGAAAACGTGGACATCTGGCTCAGTTTCAGAGCTCGTCCTCACAGCAGCAGAGGCAGGGAGCGGAAATCTCCCGTGACAATACATCAGTGAAAGATCCTCGGCAGCCATATGCTCCCTTTTAAATGACGCCTCTTTCCCCCACTTTGCATCAGGATGGCGATGTTTAAAGGCGGCTGGCAGGGACCTCAAAGTGCTCATTAACAGGGACACATTCAACATGTTTGTGAAGGACCTTAAACACCTTCCGCTCTTCCCTGTCTCTTTTCCTCTGTCGCTCCAAACTGCTGACCCAAAGCTCACTCCTAGTTTTTTTTTTGGTGACATCGCAAAGGCTCTTGTTGCTGTCGTTAACCGGCCGACACTTTATGACAGCGGTGGGAGAAAAGATAACACATCTGCAGAAAATTGACAAGAGCCAGTCCTCATTAGCGCCAGGATGAGTGCCAGCGTTAAATGAGAGGTGGAGAAAGAAAAGGCGGAGCCGGATGGCAAGGCAATGCGATGGCATCTTGTGTTGATGGTGATGGATAGAGAGACACAGGGATAGAGAACACCTCTTTCTCTCTCTCTCTTTCTCTAAGTCCTGTCTCCTCAGGGGCTTTCCTGATGTAAAAGTTTGACAGAACTTCAAGAATGCAGTACAATCACGTTGGGGGACAATTTATTTCAGCACTGACAGACATTGACAAGCTGAGTGATGGTCCTTCAAGGTAGACGGCCAGTCTGACAGTCATGTGACTAAACCCTTGTGAATCTATACAGTTTGTCAACTGACCCAGAGCAGCTGAACCTGAAAATCCAAACAGTGGATTTTAAGATCTGTATATGTGTGTAAATAGATTGTCAACTACGTACATTTCTATCCCAGGATTTAAGATAATTGCCGTCAGTGACGTGAGATGTATGAAGGTTTAGAACCTGCACAATGCAAGATAAACAGTTTTAAACAAGATAAAACCAGAGAAATTAAGAATGTTTATGCATCGGATCAACAATTAGGTGTTGGATTTAACTGCCACCTGGTACCATGAATCGATTTCTGCTCATGGACGACCAAAACTGTACCAGGCACATTAACCCTTCACTGCTGACAGCCTATAACACACAAAAATATGTTTATGTATAGCAGTTTATTCAGTCATACGTTCATCTTTCACCTACAGGTCGCCAGGGTAGCCAGTACGACCCCACACCACAAGTCTTCATGTGAGTGGTTTGCCCTTTGGAAAAAATGTGGGTCGGGACAGTGCCCTGCTCAGAGCGCCGTAGTGGCAAACTGGCAGCAGGTGGATTTGAACCTGAAGCCTTGCAAACCCAAGTTTAATTCCCAAAAAGTTGACTGCCGCCCAAGAAAAAAGCAACAAGTGACAATAAAAAAAAAATAATAATAAAAAAGTTCTACCCAGACTTTCAACAGCATGTCAAAATAGTAGAACACCAGGTTGAAGAACTCACTTCAACCTGGTAAAATGTTTCACTGCTGCAGCATTTAAATGTGGGCCCGTTAATCACATTTACCTTGTGATCTCGCTCCCTCTCCCTCCGACCTGTGCAGAAGTGAATCTGACTGAATTCATTTTGTAATTTTCATATTATTCATTACCACAGCAGGACCACTACAAACTATTAAAAAAAAAAAAGGATTTCATGTTAACTCATTATCATTTTAATGCTAAGCTCAATTGCCTTTTGTAGTAGAATAGATTTAAGTACTGTGGTTCAATACTCTGTCACAAAACTGTACAATTTCTCATGAAGAAAGAAAAAAAAAAAAAAAAGATTCAAGCACTCAACTGAAGCACTTTCAGCCTCTATTCTACGTCGACCATTCTCTGTCTGTGGTAAATCGTCGGCCCTGTTTCTTTTCGAACCAAAACACTTTGCCTGCCCATCGACTCGGCCTCTTCTCTCTTCTCCTCCAATTCTATAACCTCTCTCCTTCCCATTCCTCTCCATCCTATCAATTGGAAATCTCTCAGCATCAGACCTCAGACACCCAATCCTAGGCGGACAACTCCACCGAGTATTAAACAAACATAAGCAGAGAATGGAGTGGCTGCTGGAGAGGTAGATGGTCGTGCTGATAGGATTGCCAGACAGAAGGAGCAGAGAATCACAAGTGCTCTGAATTGTAGGTCTGGAACTGCCAGGGAGGGTGAGGGACGTGATGATACTGAAGGATTGAGACACCGTGGTGGGTTTAATAATAGAACACAAGAATGTGACATGTGAAGAAAAATGATCAAATACAACTCAAAAAGAAAGAAAGAAAGAAAGAAAGGAAATATATTCAATGAGTTGTTCCAAATGTAGCAAAATGGTCTAAGTAATGAGGAGAGTTAACATAAAAGATCTTCCTCCTGTTGCCAGATGATGAAAATGTTTCAATGGCTTGACATCATCGCTATTAAGCTGGTGTTGTTCCCTATGGTTGGGGGCTTTACCTTCACATGAGCAACGGCTGACCCTTCTGTGTTCTGGGGGGGAGATTTAGGAAGAATCTGCCAAGGCTGGAGAAATCAAGAGGAGTGAGTTCAAATAATGAAGATTTAGAGGAGCAGAAAAAAAAAAAAAAAAGTTTTCCGTCCGTGCTGACTCCATAAATGCTCCTTCATTACATGAGACACATTTATTTTCAGTGCGATCTTGTCGGGTTTCTGTTGATGAAATTTTAGTCATGGAAGGGCAAACGGAGGAAGAGGCGCAGCTTTTAACCACATGCTGCTTAACTCCCAACGGGGGGATTTTCCCTTCGTCTGAACACACGTCTCGGTTTCGTGTTTCTTGCATATGAGCGCTGTCTTTCAAAGCAGTAAAAAAACTTCTGAAGGCATCACATATGTTCAACCTTAAGCTTTAAAGACCCACATATATACGTCGGTGTCATTTGACAGTGGAAAACATGGATGTTATAAATAAGCTATTAAATAGCAGGCATCTACAGTAACCCCACACTGTTATGTAATCAAGAGAAGTTCCAATTATCTAACTGTGCACCATCTATCAATCTGAAGAACAAACAACAACAAAAAAATTGTTTTACCATAGGAAGCATTGACTGTCTGTGTTCTTTCAGAGTAATGGCCTGTGTCATCCATTAGCAATGGGGAAGTGACCTAGTGGCTAAGAAACTGGACTAGCGTCCTTGTCAGGAGGGTTCCGGGTTCAAATCCACCAACTGCCAGGTTACCCTTGAGCATGGCACCATCCCCACTCACTGCTCCCTGGGCACAAAATGTTGCCTACTGTTGTATAGGTGTATTTTGGAATGTCATAATGACACAGACTTAGTTTTCCTTAGCAAATTTGGGTTTACCTCCTAACTGGGCTTCAATTGTGGTTGCCTGAACTGTCAATTAATTTATTTAAATAAATCAGATTTAAGTTTGTTATAAAGGTCGGCAGTGGTGGTCTAGTGGTTAAGGAAGTGGACTTGGGTCTGCAAGGGTTCAGGTTTGAATCCACAAGCTGCCTGGTTGCCACTGAGGTGCTCTTAGCATAGCACCATCCTTACCCAGATAACTTCTTGTGGGGTCACCACCCACAGGAAGGCTCACAATATGGTGCAATGTGATTTGGGTGGTGCCAGCCACCCCAGTGACCCGGTAACGGACAAGCAGAAGAAAGTGAATGAATGTATGAAGTTTGGAACAACAGCTTTATTAATTTGGTTTGGTTTAAAACCATAAGATTCACCTTATCACAAATGTAATATTGAGACATACTCACAACTTGCACTGAAGGTTGTACCTCAGTAAAACCTTTGATTCACTGTGTCAGGCTTCTACTGAACATATAGATGAACTTTTTTGTGGTAAAGCTGTTTCAGCTTACACCTTTGTTAAATATGTCCTTATGTATATGTTCTTATGTGGTTGAAAGCAAAAGTTTCGGTCTGAAACTACAAAAATCCCCACATTAAACTCTGGCATTTGACTTGTTAGCACATCGGGCACAGAAAATAGATTTTTCTTTTTACGGTGCTGTTACAAGGTTGTTTGAAACTTGGCCAGGTGACAAAAATGTGTTCACTTTATGCTCTCCGTCACATCTGTGACTTCCAGATGTTGATTGTTTCCGAAAGGCCCTCGTCACCGACCTGACATCATCTACTCAACACATTCAAATACCCTTCTAAAACTTTCTGTTTCAACTTTACCGGCTGGTTTCCATTCAGCCATCTGAGAAATCTCTCTTTGATTTCCCTTTTTGTGAACGCTTTAGTTGGGCATCAAGCTTGGACCTGCAGACAATGGCGAACATTAAGCCAAGAGTGTGGAGTTTATACGCTCCGACAGCGAGACAGCTGGTTTAACAGGTCAAAATTGTACCTTTCGCTGGAGACTAAGCTACAATAACTTTTTCGTATAGCCATATATGAAAATATGCACAACTGTCAAAATTTCTGCTTCTTGCCCATTTTTCAGGGGTTGCCACAGCGAGTCAACATTTTACCATTAAAATCAAAACTAAATATCATGAAAAAAAAAAAAATCGATAAGGTTTTTTTTTCTTTAGGTTTAAATCCCCTAGTTGCCAACACTGCAGTGAGAGGCTTTGGAGATACCTTGAATGGTCTTTATATGGTATAAATCATAGCACATCACAGTGTGATTTGGGTGGCAGTCGTGGAGATTGCTGCCCCTGCAATCCAGTAAGGGACAAGCAGATGAAGCTGAACGAATGTATATGAATATTTCCTTCTAGTTTGTATGATCAACCCGGTATTCCGCGCAGCATGACTGCCATATCTGTATCTTTAGCGTTAGCACCATATATCGACGTCAGCAGCAAATGCGATACCGACAAAGTCTCTGTATGAGCCATGTAAATGGATTTACAGGAAACAGTGCGCCCCCTAATTTCACATGGATAACAATGATTCTGTTTTGCCGTGGGATGAAACAAGCCTTCATTCTGTTGTTCTCCGTGTATAGCCCAGCTCCACTGAGGCTGACGGTGGAGCGTCGAGAGCTAGAGCCTGCTGAGAGATTTTCCAGGCGTATGGGTCCATTTTCTGCTTCAGATCAGGTTAGCGCTGTTGTAAAATTGAGTCTATTTGGGCGTAAAAAAGTCAAAACATGAGCCGATGGAGGCGGCACATCCCTCCTGCAACAGGCAAACTGTCTTCTATCTGTGCTGTGGTGCGGGTACAGTTATGCGATAACGAAGCTTTAGTATGTCTCTGTTTTATGTAATGCCTTTTTAGTATCAGGTGCACAACATTGTAAGTATCATATTCTTATGAGTCAGAGCTCAGTTTGTTTAACGAGTGGTAATAAAAAACAAAAACTTTGGTGTAAAAAAAGGTTTCTGGCACTAAAAGCTTAAGTGATTTTCTTATTTCACATCCTTGTAAAAAAAAAAAAAATCTTTTTACTGACACTTCCACCGACCCTGAGTGTTCACAAAATAGCCCAGGTCTTTGCGTTTATGCATGTAAATCTAGCACTAACCTCATATTTATCAAATGAAAAGGAAACAAAATAACAGGTTATTCTGTGCTCCTGTGATTATTTTATCACGCTTTGAATAAATATCCCAAACAATAATAGATGCGTACAGACACAATAATGAACCTAAGCAGGCGGGTTCGGAGAAAATGAAGCATTTTCAGTCCTTGTTTCTTTATGTCTGTTTTTCTTTTCCTATTGTTTCTCTGTCAAAGCCGAAATAGCCCTGGGTTATAATTGGTAACCACATCATTAATTAAAAATCAAACATGGGTCATGACAGAAACAATTGTAATCTGCATTTTTAAATCAGTAACAAAGCAAGACGCTAAGAGAAGAGTTGTAATTACTTACCTCACCTGTGATTGATTGAATCCCTTGGCAAGATTTACATTTCTAAAAAATCTTGGTTTTTTTTGTTTTTTTTTTACAGCAGTAGTGAATCAACAATGTCCCTTAAAGCTACGGTATCCTTCTTACAAAGCAGTGAGGTGAGTCAGTTTCTGTCTCTCTGAGCTCTAGACAACTCCTACATACAACATGTCTGCATGTGTTACACTAAACCAAAACACAGGGGGCGCTCACAGAGCAGCCTCTGCAAATGGTGCGTCACTAACTTGTAAAACCACACATCAGAAAAAAAAAAAAAAAAAAAAAAATCCAGTCCGATTTTCAGAGCTTATTCACTCTCACTTTTCTCTCTTGGGTTAACACAGGGCCATATTTCATTCTCATTATCTTTTTTGTCATGTGTTCTGCTTTAAATACTTTCTAAGTGCAATCTGAAGCTGGCACTTAAATGTTTTATGAGTTAAACCTCTCTGTAGTTCCCGTCTGGGCTCCGGCTGATATGCGTTTGTGCAGCGCTGTCAGAGCCGGGGCACTCACACAGTTCTCACTCAGCCACTCACTAACATAGCCATATATCTCTCTCTCTGCTTCAGATACTGCACATAATGGGCAGGGGGCAGCCGCCTTCCAGAGAGAGTACTTTAGAATTTCCCTTAAAACAAATCGGCCCCTTCTCTGTATCTGTACAACGAATACAATTGCTCCAAGGGGCAGAAAGAAAAGGTTCCTCCCCCAATCCTCCTTCTGCACATACACCAGTCACAGCTCCTCAAAGACTGAAGTTAGGAGCTGTTTTCTTTTATATTACCCCAGCGTTGATGCATGTAAGCTCCCATTAAGGTGCTATTTTCATCACCTGCTTGCTGCAAGAAGATGAATGTAGCTGTTTAGTGATCACCAATGCTCATGTAATGTTATACACTACTAGCAGTGATTTCAAAGAAAAATATTTAATGTCATTAAAAAGAACCTGTATTTTAATCCCCAACAATACAGAAATGAAATATCATCCTGTCTGATGTTGGTCCTATTATGGTTGTATTATTATTATATATTATACACCAGGTGTTACCAACCTGGTGCCTGTGGTCACCTGGTAGTCCCCATGGACTACCTAAGTTACCAACCTAAGTTATGGTGGTTTTTTAAGTCTGTCTCAAACAAGTTACTCCTGGTATTATTGACCCATTAAGTAGGTTGGAGAGATATGGTATACATTACATAGTATAGTTAAAATATCTTACTAGTACATTCAACTTGGTTCTGTTTACCTGTATATAGTCACCACTGTGTATACAAGCAATCAGAACTCTTGGAACAGTGTATGTAGCTACGTATGTAGCTATGTAACAGCTATGTAGTAAAGAAACCAGAATTGGGTACAGAAGGTATAAGGTCCAAATCCACCATCTGCCAGGTTCCCACTGAGGTGCAATGAGCAAGGCACCATTCACACATAATGCTGCTCCTTAAAGCTGTTTACATTGCCGATGGTTGGATAGTTAAAATATATATAGTGCATTTATTCATCTTCGTCTTCTTATCTGCTACCAGGTAGCACCATACGGTGAGCCTTCTAGTAGCTCATCACTGCATTGGGTCAGGCCAAAGAGCACCTTAGCTGGAACCTGGCAGCTGGTGGAATTGAACCTTAAGCCTTTCGGAACCAATTCCTTCACCGATAATCCACCATTTATATATTCATTCATTCATCTACCCGCTTTTCCATTACTGGGCCACAGGGTCATCTGTCACCAGCCAAATCACACTGCGCCATACTGGCAACCCTCTTGTGGGCATTGAACCCACTGAAATAAATGTGGGTCGAGACAGTGCTTTGCTCATTGGCAGTTGGTGGATTCCAACCTGAAACCTTTCAGACCCATGTCCTTCGCCTTTCTCAGCCACCGTGGCTGCATTAAATACATAAATTGTTTAGATATATTTTTTTTAATTTTGGATTTATTTTGGAACAAATAAATAATTGAAATTTCTTTTCTCTGAAATATGAGATTTTGTATATGTCCACTCCTCCATCGTTCTCCTCCTCTGCTCGTCATCCCTGAGATCGGTACAAATTTAAAGAAAAGTGGGAGCTGCTGCTGTTTAATTCCGAGCTGCGATCAATCTCCAATCAGCAGCACCTTATAGGTAATCACCAGAATCTTCTGCAGGAGAAGAAAGCCAATTTTTGGCAGCCTATATATCAGTGTGTGCAGGATCACCACATTGATTGGTGTGTGAATATGGGCCTGGAGCAGCAGTATAGCAGCCCGGTTTGTGCGGCCAAGCGCTCAGAGAAGGAGGCAGTCGCTGTTTGTTTATGAGGAGAAGGTATTTTCTGCAGCAGATGGCTGCCAGAGGGGCTCCATTTCACATCAGGGCCCTGTGTTTGCTGCTGTCGCGTTCAGGCAAAGGTGTCTGACTGTACATCATTATTAGTATCAATAACTGCTCCACACACTCACACTTTCGTATTCCAATAGTATCCCCACGTCTAATTAAAGGAGCAGAATGACATTTCGGGAAATGCTGTTTGTTTGGATCCTGCTCGGAGATGATCGATGTTAAATTCATTGGTCCAGACATGTTGATATTGTTGGAGTGTGTGTGTATTTTTTTTTTTTTCCTTCTCCCTTGAACTCATTAAACAGAAATGGATCCATTTTTGGCTGCCGGGCCGCTCCAGCACCTCAGACATCACTGTGACAGTTATTTGTTGTTGTCTGATTAATGCCAGTCTGAAAGTCTCATTGATGAGGTGGCGACTGAGTTGTTCTTGGATCAGGATCAATGAGCCTTGATCAGGTTGATGTGTCCAGTCTGTAGTTCAGAGCAGATCAGTGATTAAAGGGTACAGGTTGGAACATCGATGGTCATTTACTGAAAAGAAGAAAGAACTCCATGTTTTTGACCGTTTGCAGCTCAGAACTTATAAAAAAAAAAAAAAAAATGTCGCTGTGTCTATATGCTTACACTTACACATTAAATTAAAAACAAATTAATTTACCATTGCATGTGATTGGCAGCAAAAGTAAAGCAAAAGTATTGGACTTACATGTGAGATTGTAAATGTAACACATATTTTTTCTAAATAATGTTTTTTTTATTAATTCATGTCTCTTCTCCATGTGCTTCACTTCCTGTTTGTTCTGTGCTTTTGGTCAGTGTGCACAAGGGAAATCTGTAATTTCAGACCAGGAAAATTCGGATGGTACAAACTAAATCAGGGCAAATTAATTTTCCTACCTATAAAAGGAAACAAATAAATTTAACACCTTTTTGTAGGTAACTGATTTTGAGGAAGATTGTAAAGACAGATGAAAATGGACAGTGTGTCTTCACTGCTCAGCCCTTCGCCTTGACTGCTGGAATTCACAGCCACTAAAACAATACAAACATCTCTCTTTCACAGTTGTCTATTGTTTTGGTTATTAAAGTTCTCCAAAGTTTCGATCCAACACCCAGAGCTCTCCAAATGGACTCCGAGTCTGGGATCTTGACTTTCTGAAACACAGCGTGACGTCGCTTCACCAAACTGTCTCCACCTGCTGTGTTCCCTCTATAATCAATGCCCTACCCTTCGCACCTGTGTCTCATTAACTCCACCCCTGTCTCAGTATATAAACTTCCACTCTCTGCCAGACTCTCTTTCCATCCTGAAAGTTCGAAGCTGTGCTTTGTATTCCATGCTTTTCCTGAAATTTGATGCCTCAGTTTGATCCTTTTTTTTGATGGTCATATTTCCTGCCTTTTATAACTATTCTAAAATATTTTTCATGTTTTCAGTACTGTGAGTCTTTCAAATATGCCAAAAAACAAACAAAAAAAAACAAAAAACCTTTGTTACAAAGTGCAATAGAGGGAGGGATAAGGAGAGCACCACATGCACAACTAAAACCTGTGTGACTGTAGTCACCTACAGGGGGTGCTGGGATTCACGTATTGCCACCTTCACCTCTCCATATTTTTCTCTCACTTAAAAAAAAAAAAATATCAAAAATAGAAGAGAACAAATAAAAATAGAAAATCCTGCGTCACGGTGACATATAAATCAGTATCACCTGGCTGCATGGGCTTTTATTGTGAAATCCTCTGACATCTACTTTTACCCCTTATGTCAAAGGTGTGACAGTGTGACCTCTGACTTTGTGAGCTGGCTCAGGAAGCTTGATGTTTTCCTCTGCAGCTGCTTCTCCATGATTCAAACACAACCTTCTCATGGCCTTCAGAAATGTTCTGATCATGTTGGGTATAACACAGAGTTCCAGAGTGTAATCCAGGTTATTATTACCATAAATAGACAATAGCAAGAAAGAGAAAAAAAAACAAAAAAAAAGCAACTTTAATAAATATCTATCTAAAATGAAAGGTAACAAACAAATAGGTATGAACAAATATCAGCAATTATTGGTTATTATTGGTACAATAATTGGTACATTGGGCACAAATACAACGTGTCAATTCAATGGTTTACACTTTGGTTTTATTGTAACTTGTACACGGTCCCTTTTAAGTGTACTGGTGATTAACTTGTATACGATCCCTAAAGAGGGTAGAGGTCAGCCAATCAAGACACCTGTAGCGGAGATTTCTGGGAAGAAGAAAGTTGAAGAAGAGGGAGAAAAAACAAGCTCAAGGAGACGGACGTCTTGACTGTTAAGTCAAGATAATTTAATTTTGAAAGAGGTTTTTTTTTTTTTTTTCTTTTTTTTTCCGATTTTTGAGGAGGTTGCACTTTTTTTTCCTGCCACAATACTTGGAGTAAGCGTGGCGCAAGAGATTAAACAAGTTTCCATACCGGTGATGAGACCAAGAACTAAGATGGCGAGCTACCTAAAGGAGAACGACATGGAGGATGTCTATTGATTCTACAAATAACCTACACTTTGAATATTCTGGATTCATGGTAGGACTGTGAATTTTTCTTCAATATTCCAAGGATTTGTTAGACTGGTGATATCAACTCACAATGTGGAATAAGACTATATATGCTTAATATCACTGATCAAGGGGAGGAAAAATAGACTACATTAAACATTTTATTCAGTATCGTATAATAGTTCCAATGGTCTATGTTCTATTGGATACTTATTCTGTTTAGATAAAGCCGGCGGTTTAACTAACTACATTTTTATGACTATAAGGCACACATTAGAGTCCTTGAATTTCTTCAAAATGTGCAGCTCGCCCTTTATTGCAGTCTGCCTTGTGTGTGTTGTTGTAAGGAGGGCGTAGTAGAGAACACCATGAGAACGTTAAAGGGGGAATTGTGGGCGTAAACCCCGCCTTATAATCAGGTGTGTCTTATGTGTGACTGTGCCTTTTAGTACGGTGTGGCTTACGGTCGTGAAAATACGGTACCTGTGCCTGTGGTCTGTTAAGTCCTATACAAATTCAATCTCAGCTGCCCTTCCGAATCTGGGCTGTAGAATACAGCAACCTGTAATAACCAACAGTGCTACAAGAGCATCATCTCCCGCTGCCAATTGTAGGACCCTGACCCAAGAGGGTGGGCTACAGGTCAGCACTGAAGAGGTCCACAAATTATCTTTGGGACAACCCTCCGCCTCCAATTAAAGTTTTAAAATTCTGGTTTTCAGAAGTTTGATTTGTCCTCATCATAGATTCTGCAGTTCCAAATAAAATCGGAGAGAAACCGAATGGTTGGCTTCTTTCGTTGTCTACGTATTGACCTGTTAAGCAACAAATTTATTCAGGATAACTTCACCTGCAACCAGTCTTCCTTTTCTCCCCCGTCTCTCTATTTCTCTCACCATCTCTTTTTTCTACTTTAGAATAAAATCACGATTAGATTCGCTTGCTACCACCGCGGCTTGTAGGCGATAAAACACATTGTTAAAGTGACATGTAATTACCCGGCCTCTCTTTTGACTAATTAAGTCACTGCTGCCTATTATGTGGAAATGTATAAGGAAGTCAAATGATCAATAACAGCGAGAGGGAGGGACAAGCTAATTTCTCAACCCTCGGATCGCTGATTCCTACAATATCCCACCGGCCATGTTTATCATGGTTGAGGGCAGCCGGCGGTCAGGCCGCTGCTACAACGCTCGGATAGCAAAAGCAGATGCAGGGAGGCATTGAGTGATGCCCCCCTGCAATAAAACAAAATCTTTTTAATTTCATGCTGCCATAAACTGCCCGTCATGTTGATGATGGGAGCAGAGTGTGAGTTCGATACATTGAGTCTGTGGATATATGCTCTGTCACAGCCTGAAGGCTGACGCAGGCGAGTTTCGAGCACAGCACTGGATGCTTGGGGTGGCGAAAGGAATGTATTTAAAGTGATTGATGAATGACGCTTACATCCACTAGCTCCACCAAAGCCGAGCTGTTGCAGACTAAAGCAAATGCAGGGAAGATGGAATGAGGAAAGTTTGTCACAAAGTTAAAGCTGCTTTGGTTTTAATCACAAACGCACACAACCAAATCTCATGGCACTATACCTTCCTGTGGGTGGTGAGCCCAATGGAAGTTCTGCTGATTGGGACTGTGCTACGCTCAGAGCACCTCAGAGGCAACCTGGCAGCTGATGGATTAGAACCTTGGATCCTTAGGTTCTAGTCCACTTCCTCAACCACTCGGCAGCCACTGCCATCAAATTCTTGATGTTCATTCATTCATCTTCATCTTCGTTATTGGGTCAGAGGCACCTGGCGCCACACAAATCACATTGCACCTTATTGTGAGCCTTCCTGTGGGTGGTGGTCCCACTGGAAGTTATGTGGATTGAAAAGGTGCAATGCTCAGAACACCTCAGTGGCAACCTGGCAGCTAATGGATATGGACCTGAAGCCTTGCGGAGCAAAGCCCAATACCCTATCCACTAGGCAACCAGTGCCGGCAAGTGTTGATGTATCAGATATTACAACTACACAGATATGGACTGCCGGCCGGCTATTCAAGGTCTGAAGCCAATCACTGCAGTGCTGGCGAAGGCATTAGGAGGGGCATAGGACACTGAGCTGAGAGGTGGGAGGGCCTGTTTGACTCCTCTTGCCCTTGATGAAAATAAGATGGCAATCAATGTGATTTTGTTAACCAATCAATCAAAGTAGAGAGGAGAGCAGTTTGTTCCTGCAGGAAGTAAAGTTATCCACTAGAATCAGTCAGAATGATGTGATGCTTTTATTTCTGAAATGTATTTCAAATCAATCATATTTTTTTAAAGCCAACATTTTCTGAAGACCAAAAATATTCAGATGATGGAACATTTTTATCAGTAAAGCAAAATGACGTAAATAACAAACATACAGAAAAGTGGAAAGTAATAAATGAAAGAGTTAATTTCCTGTCAGGAAACGTTTATTGTTGAAGCCTCACATAGATAAGGACTGCTTCACCGTTGTTTATTCCAGACAGTTAGCAGCCGGCTCTTAGGAGACTGCATGGTCCCCATTGATTTTGTTACGCTTATAGAGCGTCACCCAAACACTATAAGACGTGAGTCGATGCTAATTAACAAATTAAAATGAAGACCAAGGACAAAAATGCATAGGAAGAACAGCCGTCTCTCTTTACCTCCTTGACATGGACCCACCCTCTTCCTTCACTTACTCTTTGACAGGACTTGATGAGATTGCCCCTGATTTTTTTTTTTTTTTCTCCTCTTCCTCCCACATGTCAGATCTGTATTTCTGGGGCAAGACCAGAAGGAATTAGGTTTAAAAAGGCTCACTCCATATTCAAAAACTCATTTTATCGTGGGCTCCCTTCACTCCCAGCTCCACAGCCTGCAGCCAGAGTCACGGCCACCGTAGACCCCCCCTCCTCACTCCCCCTTCATTCCTTTTTTTTTTTTTTTGACAAGCCGCTCCATTTATTCAGAGGATCAACTGTCAACGGCGTCAGTGTCAGGAAGTTTTAAATGAGCTCCTGGGCCTGGTCGACGTTTTGGAAATGGATCAGACTCAATTTTTTAACTACAGAGCCATCAGTGGCTCCTCGTGGGTAAAAGCCTCTAAAAAGATTCTTTTCTTTTTAATACAGATGAGATGATTTGATTCCGACTGCATGCATTAACATACATTACGGCTCATAGAGCGGGTGTGAGCGAGGGCAGTTCAGAGAGATATATATATTTTTTGAAGTGAGGTTATGTGAAGTACTGACACTGAGTCAGTGCTCGCTGAACTTGTCTGAGTTCACACCAGGAAACTATATTAAGTGAATCATTTTTGGATACCAGCTCCAGCTAAAGCCTGACATCAGAATGTGTTCCAATTAGTTATGGTGCCAAATAGTTCTATATTTAAACATTTCTGTTGAACAAATGTCATGACAAAAACACACTATATTATATTCTATATTTTTTATTTAACCAGCTAACTAGTGAACTATCAATTTCTAACATGTGGTTCCAAGTCATTTTATGCATTTTAACCCCAGAAATGTATTAATATAAAAGATGAGAGGATGAAGATGAATGAACATTAGGGAAGCAGTGGTGGTCTAGCAGTTAAGGAATCAGACTCGGACAGGAATCAGATTTTATTTATTTTATATAAGTATATATATTTATATATATATATGTCTCTCCCCACTGTGGGACAATTCAAATTTTGTTGGATAATAATATTATATATTATATGTGTCTGTCTGGGTCTTTCTTCTATCACATCGCATACAAAAGCTTAACATTTGATAAAAATTAAGTACCTGATGCAAGCAACCCAACCTTTCCTATTATTTAAAACAAAAACAAAAAAAAAATCATTCAGTTTGAATAGAAGAAAAAAAAAAAAATCTGCTGAAAACTTTGCAGGCATCCCACATGTGCTCAAGGCCACTTCACTGAAGTCGTCTTTTCATTCCAACTTGCCGGCTGAATGAAAGCGAGTTGTTGACCTTTACTGTATTCAAACTTTAAATGGCTCACTTTGTGCCCTGACTTTAATTATAAACAGCAGCAGAAAGGGCTTTTAAATGCAGTCAATCTGTAAAAGATGCACTCGTGTCCAGCCTTGACTAGTCTGATGAAGAGCTGCCGTGCCAAGGCGGAGAGATGCCCAACGAGGCTGTTGCACACTACAGCTGACTAATTAAAAAGTAAATTACCATCATAATTTCTTCGAAGAGATGGTTTGACTGCACCAGGCTCCAACGTGAGCGATGAAAATCAGTTTGATTCTGGATAATTTAAACTTTTTAAAATAAATGACAATTGATTATAAAGTTAAACTCGAAGAAAATGAAGCGTGAAGTTATGGCAGCATGATGTCAATCACTAAAGAATTATCTCCTGTCCCTGTTCCTGAACCTGGATTCACTTACGGGCCATGAGTGAAATTCCAATTTTTAACACATTATTTGTCCTGAGAGAGAAACTTATCTTGTTTATTTTCCAATATTAAAATTCCACTAAACTTGGTAGTTTATCTGTTAAATACTATTTCTCCAGAGTGCATCATAATTGACATAAATTGACAGTATGTCTATCAGCAATGATGGCCTAGTAGTTAAGTAAGCAGACTTGTCTGCAAAGCATTAGGTTCAAATCCACCAGCTGCCATTTTGGCACTGAGTTGTCCTGAGCATAGCACGGTCCGACCCACAAAGGCTCACAATATGGTGCAATGTGATTTGGGTGATACCAACTGCCTCTGTGACCCGGCAATGGACAAGTAGATGAAGATGAATGAAGTTATGACCTCAAACATGTTATGTAGTGACCACTTACTTCAACAGATGCAAATCCTTGGGTTCTCATTCACAAATCAATATCAGACTGTAGTTGTTTTCATCAGTTAGCAAGATACTATAATCTGTATTTAACATTGCAATGCACACAGTGATGTGACTACATTTTTTTTTCACTATTCTTTAACTATTTCCACAATATTGATTGCATTCCAAACTTCAGCTCAAGGGGCTTTGGTTTCTTTCCATTTGGCTTGTTCCAAATAAGATGGTATTCTAACGTTTTTGGTTTTGGGTTCCATCATCAGGATTGAGTTCATTAGGTGGACAACACAGATAGAATGATGGGAGAAAAGACTAGAGAAGCCAAATTCATATGGTTTGGACATGTTCAGAGGAGCCACAGTGGACACATTAATAGAAGATTGTTTCTGAGATGGAGCTTCCAGGTAGTAGACATAGAGGAGATTGATGGATGCAGTGAGGGAGGACATGGAGGAACATGAGGAAAAGATACAGAGAAGCGGTTATGGCAGAGGACTGGTAACTTAAAAAAAAAAAAAGGACCAGCTGACAGGAGAAACATTGAGATATTCTGCATATTAAACTACTATCCCAATGATTAGATTAATGATAGACTGGAATTACTTGATCAAAATTCAATGCTACTTATTTCTATTAATTGAGTGGACATTATTTGACGAATAAAATATATATATTTTTTTACATTGCCATTATCAGAATCATGTTTCCATCCCCCACGACCCCATGACACTTACACCGTAAATGTGTAATGTAATCATAAAGAAATGTATTGGGTCTCATATAGGTTCAAATATAGACGTTGAATTCTATCTAAAATGTCAAGTACGGGATCATCTGTCGACGACATGTCAATATCTGTTTCCATTCCGTGCGTGTTTGTCCATCAACAACCAATTATGTCCTTCATCTTCCCTTTCATCTCCAGCTTGTTTCAACTTCTTTCCTTTCCTCCCTTCCTTCCTCTCGGGGGGTCACCTGCCCCTGAAACCGGATGCTCTCCTTCGAACACTGCACCGCCCTGCTCGTTACATCCATTAGCAGCTCCTGTGGGAGAGATCTTGACCTATGGTCCAGACGCGTAACGAGAGTCTGAAGAAAAGGTCGGACCTGAACCCCACGTCCAGTTCACCTGGCGGCAGGTGGGCGACGAAGAGGCGATCGTCATCCTAGACTCCGTTATCTAATCTGTCTCTCCTAATGAGTCATTGAGACCTCCATCTCTCTGAGGCTGGTTTGGTTGAAGTCTTTGTGTCCCTCGGACTAATTACATCGTGGCCGTTTAGTGCAGGACAAGGCACTGGCTTCAGGTGGGAAAAGTGATCTGGTGTAAGGGGGGAAAGTTACCCGTGGACCCCCCTCTGAAGACAAGAGGGCCCTTGTCTTGGTCTTATAGGTGGGAGGTGGAAGAAGGGGTTGTTTGATCCGTCACATTCCTCTTCTCTGCAGCTCTTTCTTTCTTTCCGTTAGTCTTCTCAGGAGGATTAAAAAAAGGAGAGTAAGGATAAAGGTTTGAATGTCTGGCAGGTTTAAAGTGGCAGCAGACCACTGGCTGTTGTTCAGGAGATTGGGTGGCAAAGCTGCGGACAATTGCTTCTCTCAAGTCTGTTTCTATTTTTTTTCTGTCTCTTTCTATAAACCCGGCTAAAAAATAAACCTTGGTTTGTGTATTTTCTGGGACTGTAAAACTGCACATAGTGAAATAAACACAATTAGAAGCTTCAACATGCTTTTAGTGTTTTGTTTTGTGTGTGTGTGTGTCACAGGTTTTAAGATGTAATCCAGATGTAAAATCTATGAAGATTCTCAGTCATCAAGGTCATGGTCAAGGTTGAAGAGTTCAGTTGACAACTGGTCAGGATTTTCTCAAAAAAAGGCTTCACCTCTGTGAAATTAAATGTGCAATTCATGATTTCTTTCTGTTTCCCCCTAAGTGACAAACATGCAAAAGAATAGAATGGAAAAAAAAAAAAAAGACAACAAAATGTTCAATGTTTTGCTGTTGTAGATGGTTGTGCTGGCATCATATGACTATCACAGACATATCTGGACACCTTAGTCAGGTTAAGACATTCATAAGTCTTAGATGAGGGGTCTCAAACTCAAGTAAGTTGAGGGCCACCACCCACACTATCATTTCACTGAAGGGCCGCGTCAGCGTTCATTGTTCAGAACAACAAATATATATATATATATATATATATATATATATATAAAATCTGTTTCCCATAGATTCTGCGCAATACAGCACTGAACCTAAGGGATACTGTGGATCGGGGTTTTGAGAACTAAAGGATTAACCATAATAGAATAAACCAATGAAATATTAAAAAAATATTATAAATTCAACTTTCACATCAAGGTGGGGGCCCACACGATTTCATTCCACGGGCCACAAATGGCCCACGGGCCCTAAGTTAGAGGCCCCTGTCCTAGATAGAGGAAGTGTAAAAATTGCATTCCTGCCTTTCTTTGCTTTTGTAGGTTTTGGGGTTCCAGTGCCTTTGTTTATGAAGTGGACTTTGTCCAGTACCTCCACAGGAAGGTCTGTTTCTAGGAAACGTGCCATGTCCAGTTTCTCTTAAAGTCAC
>JAFBJS010054488.1:16764-56891 GCA_016785265.1 Paraplagusia blochii | reverse complement strand
TGAGTGAAAATTTTTCCAATTCATGGTCAGAAGATAAGGGTCCCCCCTTACGTGTCTGCTGAGATTTTGACATGTTCAAAAATGAGGTTTTTGGGTAAAATTGCACAAAATATTCACATGGCAGCTTGTTTTGGACCATAACCTTGCATTTTGAGGCATTCTGGGGCAAAAAATTTTGAGTGAAACTTTTACCAATTTTTGGTCAGAAGATAAGGGTCCCCCCTTACGTGTCTGCTGAGATTTTGACATGTTCAAAAATGAGGTTTTTGGGTAAAATTGCACAAAATATTCACATGGCAGCTTGTTTTGGACCATAACCTTGGCAGTGCGTCTTTTTGAGCACTTGAGAGCCTATGTGTTGTTCCCAACACACATGCAATTTCCTGCGCTGGTGTTTGTGTGGCCCACTTTCTAACAATATAAACCAAGTCTTTTTTTTTTTTCCATTGTATTATGTACATTACCAAATAATGTGAAGCACTTGAACTTGCCCTGTTAACATACAAATAAATCAGCTCAAGTTGTGCAGTTCGTTTTGTGAAAAATAGCATGTTTACTATTCGGAGCAGCAGACGATGGAACAGACATCCAGATTGTAAACACATAGCCTGCACCAACAACACAGACTAGTTACAATGGATCTTAAATTACACATATCTAATCTGGTGATAACATTTGGGACATTTGCACAGTGATTAAAATATATGTTGTTTGAATGTTGAGCTAGTTGAAAAACAAAACGAAAACAAAACAAACAAACAAAAAAAAAACAGCTTCAACGTTGATGGCTTTGGCAAATATTGACTAATGGTTTGCATTGAGCAGAGGTTTGTTTGTTTTAATTCGACAAAATAGAATTTTGAATAATTATATGAATATATATATTATATATTAAATGCTTTCCTTTAGTTGTGGCAGATAAATAAAATTACATTTCTGGTGTTCTGAAATATTTTCCTACCTATAAAATCTTCCTACCCGAATTAACTATGCATGGGCACAACAAGTGCACACAGCCTATAACTTTTTGCTACCAGACCGGTAAAAAAAGTTAGAATCTCGTATCAATGACTCTGTGTCATTTTGAGTTTATTGTTGTCTTCACTGAGAAAATATTTCCTAATAAAATATAGTTGCATTATTGATGATGGAATCCTAGCCATTCTATTGTTCAGTTCTTTTGTTGATATGGGTATGGATCAAGTGGAAGTAATAGCTACATGGGGCCAAAAGGAAACATGATTTTTCTGCGGCCCGGCAACAATTCACTCATGGACTGGTACCGGTCCACAGCCCAACGTTGGGGACCACTGCTGCAAATATTTTAATCTAAAAATAAAGTTACGAAAAAAAAAACATAGCAAATAATCATTATATAATATGAATGCATAAAATCAGTCAATTTTCACTGCTTATATCTTTTACTGTTAACTATCATTTAAAAAGCCAAACAACAGGAAGTGAAAAAAAAAAAAGCTGTGAGGAGGTCAGAGTTTCACCCACGTAGGGCCCCGCAGCTGAGCATCAGTATTCCACAGCCGTCAGATAGTTGGCCTGGTTGATAGCACAGACACTGGTGTGGGCCGTCAGCCAACCAAGACTAATGATTAAATTATTGGCCATGAGCAGCTGGGCCTAACAACCATAGACACAAACACACAACACTTTTCTGTGCCTTCCACTGCCTGCACTTTTAAAGTAATTCACATTTCCATGTGTCCAGGAAGGAAGGTGACTTTCCTGCGTAGTGATAATGATACACATTTAAACATATGGTATTGTTTTCCCTCAAGTTCTGTTTAAAGTCTGGCCCGAAATTTTCAGTTCCAGTCGGTGATCCAGAGTCGAGGAGACATCTCAGAGACATCACAACACACTCCAAGTTGCTTAACGGGAGGAAGGGTCCTTGACCTTAGTATAAACTTCTCAACTCGGGTGATTAGATGGTGGAGTGGTGCAATGATGTCATGAAGGTCGCAGATACAGGAGCAGAATGTAGGTATAATACAGACCCACACTGAAACATATTATGATACTTCAGCATTCTTCTCTGCAATGCCAATGTTTTTCCTACAGAGGGCGTAAAGGAGCCAAAAAGCTTTCAATAAATGCTATAAAACTTTTTTGTGTCTGTGACTAACTGAATGGTGATTATCAGATTTGGTCTTTTTTTTTTCAGGAGCAGCTTGAGGATTCACTGTTACACCTACAGTATCCATGAGGAGATGAGGAGTAGCGGTGGAGGAGGGGCAGAAGATAACCCGGCACGACCTCCAGTCTGCAGATAGCACTGGAACTCTGTCAAGGTCAGCAAAGCTAGGTAGGAACATTTCACATTTGGTTATGTTCCAGTTGATAGAATGATTTCAATAGCAGCTTGTTAATTCAAGAAAAAGTTCAAGATCAAGAATCGAAGTTTTTTTTTTTTTTTTTCTTCTTTTCTCTTCAAGTCTAAGATTTAAAGACATTTCTCTCAAACATTCGTCCAACCACATACAACTGTGAAAAATCTACACAGAAATTGTGGTGTAATTAATGAGAATCTGAAGAATAACAGATGATCATATAATGAAAACTGGTTGGAATGCTTCTTTTCACCACATGGGATCGCAGTGATCATGTTCTGTTCTTTGCTTTTAATCAAAAGCCAGGTTAAGAGTAAAGACAGATGATTTCTACCAGCACGGAATAGTTGAGGTATCCTCAGTGCCCACGAAGAATCTAGAGGGCGCTGCAACTGTGTGACATTTTTTTACAGAAATTTAAGAAGATCAAACATATGCATTTTTTCACAATCCATTTAAATAAACCAGTGAATATTTGCGACATGTATATGTAGGTATATTTATTCATATGTGGATGTTTTTGCCAAATCTGAGGTAAATGTCTTAACCCAGGGGTTTTCAAAGTGTGGGGCGGGACCCCTGGGCGTGGGGTGCAATGCTGAGGGGTCACGTGTGACCCTGGGGAACATGCTTTTTTTTTCCGCCGTACTACAATAAAGTGTAATGACACATCCTTGTAAGTTGAACTATATCTCTTTTTTTTTGTTTCTTTATGTTAACAAGGATACGATGTTATGCAGAGGTGTAGCTAGAACTATTTTATAGACAAATGCTCTTATTTATAGTTGCGGCGGAGAGTGGGCGGTGAGGTGGCGGACCGTGAATTGTTTTCTTCTCGCTGGGGGGGGGCGCAACAGAAAAAGATTGAGGAGCAAACTAGATCTAACATTGACCCTCTGATATTACTGTTCTGGTTCAAATACAAATTCATCCTGTAAAACTTTTTTCCACAGAGACAGTGGACAAGCAGTTTGTCTTTTGATTCATAGTCAAGCCACTTCATTTGTCCTTTAACCTCATGGTCATTGTCTGGACTGGATAGATCCAGGTCCAGATCAGGCCCGCTGTAAATCCCTCCTGACCACCTTAAGAACAACAACACTATATTTCACAGAGACAAAACCAAAACCTAAAAAGTATTTCTCTTCCTTTCAGACTGGTGCAGTGGAGTGTGCACATGGTTAACATCAGCGTGACGACTGCACCGCACGTGACCATCACTCCCCTCGAACTCACCCATCTGTGGGTCTCCAGTTCAGATAAGAAGACAAGTGAGGGTCAGGGATGATCCTGGAGAAGTGTTAAATATATGTTCACTCTCTGTATGGGCCACAAGCAGAGATCAACCTTGGGTCTGTCTTCTTACACAAATGCATTAACAACATTTATGTCCATCACCCGTCCTTTAGGTAAGTACTTTATTTTTAAACAACAAACTTCTTATGGGGGATTTCTCAAACGTCTCTGATTTACTACACACATCTCTGAGAAGCACTGGGAGACTTAGCCCCAGCCGCTGCACACCCTCTCGGCCTGCCATTATCCTGATCTATGATGACATATTATTCATCTCCACCTTTCTTATCACCCACAAGTCCCATTAGTCCTTTTTGCTAAATAAACCTCAGCATCTGTCGAAAGGTCTGTATCTGTGTATAAAAACAAACACAGTAGTTTGTAGGTGGATGTCAGCGGAACTGACTCAAACTGATGGTTTGAAGACCAACGTTGGACGTTCTTCAGAGGAATCCTTGTTAAACATTCGTCAGACAACAGCGATGATGTTAAATTCCTAATAGGAAACAAAAACAGAAAAAAATCTTGTCTATCTGTCTGTCTGTCTGTCTGTCTGTCTGTCTGTCTGTCTGTCTGTCTGTCAGTTGGACAGACAGACAGACAGACAGATAGATAGACAAACAAATAGGTAGAATGGTAAGGAAAGACAAACAGGTAGATAATTAGGATGATTGGATGGACAGATGGACAGAAAGACAGATTTGAAATTTGTTGAATTTTGATAGATAGATAGATAGATACCCAAATTTTTTAGTACCCAAAAGTATTCTTTTTTTTTTTTTTTAAGAGAGACAAGTTCTTAACTAAAGTAAAAGAACCCCCACCCCTAGTCTTTGTCCACCAATCAGCAGATTTCTGTCCAGGTTGTTGATATAAACGCTGAGCTGCACAGACTTCCGACACAGCGCTGACGGACTGTTTGCTTGGACTGAGCTGCATTGACGGCTCGAAGAAAGTTGTCAGTCAGAGCTGCCTGTGCCAACAGGTGTGTATGTGCTTTGTCGTCTTTGAGCCTCTGCATTCCTGAGCTGAGGGTGGACATGCACGTGTCCAGCATCTGCAGAGAGCTTCTGATTGTGTCCTTTTTTTACTACTATTAAAAAGTAGTTTTCTTTTCACAGAATGAGCTTGAATTTAGCCAGAATTAAAAACAAAAAAAAAACTTACATGAGCCAAAAGCTGCGCTGCGCTGCGCTAGGATAGAAAAGATAGTCTATAATTTTCCTTTACATATTTATGTATAAAAGAGCAAAATAATAACTTAATAATAATTTTTCACACCACTGCACACAACAAAATGTCACCTCTGTATTTAACCCATCACCAAAGTGAAGAGTGGGCAGCTTTGATTACCCAGGAAGCAATGAGTGGGGATTGTGCCATGCTCAGTGGACTTCAGTCGTAACCTAGCAGTTGGTGGATTCTAACTTGGAACCATTCGGACCCCAGTCCGGCCCAGGGAGCTATGAGTGGAGACGGTGCCATGTTCAGCGGACCTCAGTGGTAACTTGGCGGTGAGGGGATTCGAACCGGGGGCCTTGCGGACCCAGGTCCGCTTCCTCAACCATTAGGCCACCAAGTGCCCCAAAATCTGCTGGAAACATATGCAATACCTCTGGATTTAAGGACAGCAAGAATGTAAGAAGTTGGGCCTCGGAGCCAAAATGCTGCCTCACAGGCCTATAATGATTTTTCATTCATTCTGGGCTCATGGTAATTTAAGAATAAGCTGCATTTATCATTTTAATGTAAATAGTAAAAAGAAAAAAAAAACATTTCTGTCAAATAATGGACAGAAGATGCATATAAATGTGTTTGGTTTTTTTTTTCTCACATTTGGTATTAGGGTTAACGTTATAATTTATAAGTTGTTTGTCCACCTGCAGTACCCATTGAAGTCCAGTGAGGGCAGTGTGGCTCCATTCTTGCAGCTGACTAGTTCGTAAATGGGCTTCTGTCCCCGCGTTTTTCAGCCCAGGAAAGGCAGAATTATAATGAGTTATTAAGATGTATTGACACCAGATGTGCACAGGAGGGTCACCGAGGTGCAGGCAGTAAATGGTCATGAATATGTGAAGACACAGAGCAGCTAAAAATGTCTTCTGTTTATGGTCGCCAAAAATACAGATCCAGTGGGGCTGCATGGCTCCCTGTGTTAACTCTATGCAGCTCATATAGTATTACTTTATAACAGGGGAGTCAAATTCAAATAAAGTAAAGGCCTCCACCCACACTATCATTTCACCGAAGGGCCGCGTCAGCTTTCAGTGTTCAATACAAAAGAAAAAAAAGAAAAAATAACAATAAAAAATCAGTTTCCCATAGATTATGTGTGTGAGAACTGTATGATTAACCATGAAATGTGGAGAACAAATCTATATATTATTATGATAAATTCACATCAAGGTGGGGGCCGCAAAATATTAATCCACGGGCTGCGAGTTTGAGACCTCTGCTTTATAACATATAGTTTGTTACGGCTATTTTAAATCCCATTAGAGTGTGCCTTGTCAAAAAGACACACTCACCTTTTATGTAGTAATTTTTATTTGGTTAGAAACTGTTTAGAGAAAAAAAATTAATGGATATATATATGGATATATATGGATCTATATGGATATATATATCCAAGGTCTGTGTATATATATATATATATATATATATATATATATATATATATATACAGTATATGCAGTAATAGAGAGTCCAAGGTCTCCATCCTTTTTAATTGGACGTTAACTACCTAAATAGAAACATAGCCACAACAAAGTAAAGTACATGTGTGGTTGTGTTTGTCCTGTTGGATAAAGTGATAAAGTGTCCCCGTCATAAAACCCTGTATGTTTTTACAACTGAAGGCAGCTTGGAGCCACGGGTCCTCAGTGAAATCTCCTGCTCCGAGATGATGTCACTGATAACCTCCTGGACCAAATTAAGTCCCGTCTGCAAACAGATTCTGCCGCCTGCGCTGTAACCCACACTCGCTTCGTCCTCGGGCTGTTTACGCAGATCTTTGTTGTGTTGTTGATTTGTTGATTCGACATAATGGCATGAGTCAGAGCAGCGTGTTAAGGGACGCCTTACAGACGCATCGCTCACTTTCAAGTGCTAACAGTCGTGCTACTGTAAACACTTTCAACCGACTGAACATCTCTGGCATTGGTTGTATGCACAGCTGTAATGAGGCCGAACAAAGGCCGATGTTGTTGGGAGCTCTACCTGAACTGAACATTCCTTTGTTCGTCCACTCAGACAAAAGGACACCTCGCACAGGGAAGTCTTTGTGTCTCTTCCTTTGTACTGTTTTTTCTGTGTATTTGACCTATGATGTATACTGTGGCTACATGGTGACAGCTGAGGTCACCAACCTTTTTTTAGGCCTAAAGCTACCTGAAAGGGAAGAGAACAGTTAACATTTCATTTAGGTGTGAAACAGAAGAAAAGACTTATCTACAGATATCCCATCTGGGTAAAACAAAATGTTACAGATATAAAGAGTGCAGTTGAAATAGAAATTCTGATTTCAGTTTTAGCAAATGGTCAAGCCAAGCTTTTCTAATTACTATTCTGTCATATATATATATATAAAGAGTTGATTTGTGGAAGTTTTAGTGTTTGATTCATCAGGACCTAGGCACGGTCAGTATTTTCCCAATCGTCTACCAATCCAGTCTCCCAGATACTCACACTGGGAGACGAATCTGGACTAGAGGCAGGCCAGTGCAACTTGGCTCTGTACATAAATCCTCATTTTTTTTACAGATATTACAGATTTTTAATAATAATAATAATATATGTATAAATATATATATTTAGTGGAAACTCAACGCAGAGCACAGTAACAAAGTGTAAAAGTTTCACGAAATAAATGTGAAAATCCAGAAAACTGAATTTAAATCATTATTATTAGCTCATGTAATGTAAAAATGTAAAAAAAATAGCTAAATTATTATTTTTGTTTGTTTTGTTTTGTTTTTTAATCTGGATTAGCAGTGACCTCTAGTGTGGGTATTTTGAAAATGCAAGGATGAATGTATTAAAACCTAGTGTTTGGTTTATTAACACAGCACTGAGTCTAAAACCATTTGTTCAACAGTAGTTGTTGAAAAAACCTCTTCATCCTCCAGCAGCAGGAGGAGGAGGAGGAGGAGGCTGAGACTTGGCCCCTGTTGAAACAGCAGTGAGGGCCCCAGGTGCCAATAGTGGCTGCAGAGCAGCTGGAAGTGATTGTACAAACACGACGAGAAGGAGGACGCAGTTTAAAACCACACGTCCACTCCACTGGGTTTTCACACTGTTCTCGTCAATTAACAACCAACGGCTCCACACAGACTCACTGTAACAGCGTTTGCGTTTAAAACAAGCAAAGACGACAATAATGGGCTGACGTGACGATGTGCAACCTGGGTGTAATAGACAGTACGGCGGGTTGGCTACCGCATCTTAGCTGCTCATGGTCCAGTGGAGCTTAGAGTGGCTGATAAACAAATAAATTAAAAAAAAAACATTATTTAGTTAGATATAAAACTAATAATACTGTCAATTTCATTTCTACTCCTGTTTTTGCACCAGTGGGCTCTCTACTAACTCATTTTGAGTCGGTGAAGATTCTCCTTCTGGTTACGTTATCCAAAGAGTTTAGTTGGGAGCAACTGGACTTTTCATTATTCAACTGATGAAGATCCTCAGTTAGGAACAAAAAAGCGGTCAAAAATCCAAGCAGTTGAATTACTTAAAACTAAACTCTTAGATATATGGAGTCAATTGTGGACCCCTATGGAAATTATTGACTAAGTGAGACTCTACTTCGTTGCTGGATTCAAACCTGGACCCTAGTCCAGTTCCTTAACCACTAGGCCACCGTTCAGACCACCACGCCTCTGCTGAAGCGTTGCAACTGTAACTCAGACACTTGCAGAAATGCTACATTTTGGTTCCTATGTACAATCCTGTTGCTGACCTCATCAGAACAAACATTTTGATACATGTTCTCCCTTATTGAGATGATGATTATCTCTCGGGAATTAACCTGAATGCGGTAGCAACAACGGACACAACTAAACGTCTGACGCACTCTGACCACACAAAGCCGTGCAGCGATACAATGTTAAGAACACTTGATGAATTACGCTGTTTTTGAGATTTCCTTGCTTTTTTTGTTTGACCTTGTTTTAGGGTTTTAACTGTGAATACACCCACTCCTGTGGTCAGAACTAAATGACCATTATTCTGTGTTAAATTCACCTCATCTAATAGACCGCAGGCAGGATTGAATTTATCAGATTCTCTTCGTTATTAGCCATTATCTAAAGCGGTTACATTTTCTCCTTAGCTTTTGCCCAACACACACACTCACACACACACACACACACACACACACACAGAGACTGGCTCTCAGTGTAGGCTGTAATGGAGTCACTACTAATCAGCTTGTTGTTTCCATCCCTTTGAAAATAAATGCTCCTAATGGCACATAAACATGGCCTGTTCTCTTAATAGCTGAAGTGGCTGTGGTTCCATCCACAGGTCAGAGAATTTGCTCTGCGGAATCTCGCTGATGTCTATCTTGAGTGTTTGCAGTCCATTTCCACAAGGTGTGAGCCATTAATGGTTCAGAGTTGTACGTTCTGAAACCCTGGCTCCCTGTAACTCAGACCCCACCAGCGCTCGTGTGTCACCGACTATAACTATCAGATCCCAGCGTCCAAGAAACGGTCGGTTTCAACATCGTTAGCCCATTTGGCCTTACAATACACCACAGAGTGACCTCAGCGCTGTTTGCCAACATACGCGACTCGCTGTTCCCCGTTGTCCGCAGAAGACCAAGATATGTCACAAATAATTAAAAGTTAAAAGTGTGGCGAGCGCACGTACGCGTCGGCAGCAGAAATACAAGCACGGCTGCATTTCTGGGTCATTAAATTCAAACCTGGGTCCAGAGTGAAAACCTCTGTTTTTCATTTGTGAGCCATTAAAGGATTATAGCTGCAATACACTTTTTATAAGTATCTCTCTCTCAGGGCCTTGGTGCCCATAAACATATTTTTGCAACCTCTCCTCTTCCTCGCGTCTCAAAATTTATTTCTAAGATAGACTTGTCCATAGAAAAAGCAGGTTTTCTCACACCAGACCTACGCATCAACAGAGGAACCAGCAGCCACGCTGACCCACTGCTTGGCCTTCCAGGTCGCTGCTATTGTAAGGCTAATCCTCCGAGGCTGGCTTTAAGCCGACCATATATTTCCTTCTCAGAAAGGCCGTGCTTATTTACATTTATGGACCATGGCAGCCGTACAGTATACAGTCCCACTGCACTTGTAAAAGAACTTTAAATGTGTGCGTTTGTACCTCTGACATCAGCCTCAGTACCAGCAGCACTGACGGTAACACATGTAACAGATCATACTTTATTTCTAAAGATGTTCCATATTTTAGCAAAATATCTTTTTTTTTTTAAAAGACCAGTACTGTTACCTTCCAGATCAACAGAATATAAATAATAATAATAATTTTAGTTATAAGTGATAATACGTTTCCCATTGTGGGATCTTTGCAGCCAACACAGGATGTCTTTCTTACTTGGTACCTTTGGGGATCGGTCCCTGAGGAACAACAGAACGAGTCAGTTGCCTCTAACTTCACGTGATCATATTTGTCCTAGGCCCCAGGTTTAGTTCAGCTGACACTGCTGACCTCGAAGCATCACTGCTTGGATACTATTATGCCTTTTTAAAATACCGTCATTTCCCATCATTTTTTTTTTTTTTTTTTTTTTTTTACATTTACCCATTTTTACATCACAATTCCCTGAAAATCACAGTGTCGTGACTAAACCGCTACATTTTAGTTAATTTAGATTTTTTTTTTTTTTTTTTTTAAAGAACAATTAGATATAAAATATTTCGTTACTAGATATTTCAGGTGAGGCAGCTAATTCCCTACACCTCAGGGTCAAAGTTAAAGGGTATTGTTATGCAACTGGCAATGAAAAGGTTTAAGAAAAGGTTTCACCTTTTTGTCCAAGAGGCTTCTTCAGTTCTAAGAATCTTTGATTATCCTGTGATGTAAAGTCTTCCTATCATTGTGGCTGAATTCACCAAGCCCTGGATTGTCAAATGCTGAATTTCTAACAGATTTTATTATGTCATCTACTGGGGAAATTCAGGTATTGCAGGGAAAGGTTGATGTAAAAGTATTATATAAATACAATCTTTTATTTGGAAAATGTTAGTGGACCGCATTAAAAAAACTCAATGGGCCACATCCGGCCTCAGGGACCTAGTTTGCCCATGCCTAGAGACCGTCTAACCTGTCCAATAAGTCCACCACTTTTCAAGTTGTTTTTTTGTTTTCTGTAAACCCTCTAATTTGATTATGCTAGGCTAATAATAACACATTTGTTCTATAAACTGCCCATAAATGATGTAAAGATGTTCAAACACACATATTTAGCCAGGAAACAACTCATCAATGATAGGTAAAAATGAATTATTCTTGTGTGTCCAGACCTCCTGGGGGGTCTGACGACCAACGGTTCGAGGATAACGTCCTGGGTTGTTGGGGGATGAGCATGGAGGGAAACTGGGATGTGGGAGAGTGAACAGTTTAAAGACGTGTGTCACACTGGCAGTTTCCTGGCGTTGACTGCTTTCTCCACCACCTGGGGATGATGGGGTATTTAGAGATCGTGTGGGGTGGACAGGGGTGAGACCAGAGGGTGGCCAGACGGCCCAGTCCCTGCCTTTCGCACGCATGTGCAAGATTTTCAACATGTGATGTGTTTGGTTGGGGGGGTGGGTGTGAGGGGGCGTCGGCTGTGTTTGAATATCCAAATATTTTCCTAACTGATTTTCTGTCAACGGCTTTTGCCAAATTATGTATCTGATTCATTCTGTCCTGGTTGAAAAGGTTCTTTCAGTAGAAGAGTAGGCTTTTCCCAATGTTGCTGAGCTTCAGCTTTAAAAAAAACCCAAAATGCTGGATCAGTTTCTGTTTCTAAATAAATCTGAAAACTTTAATCTGGGTTGCTGTCCGATTACATTGTTGTCAGGCAGAACTCAAAACCTTTACCCAGGATTCATGAACCCACATGAAAAATCTCAAAGACGACAATCACAGGGAATCGCTTTAAGACCGCGTGACGTACAGGAGCCCGGCAGAGAGATGTATTTCACTTTAATTTCCCCCCCAGACGGCAGCCGCCGTGGCCCCAGCGCCATCACCCGGGCACACTGGAGGATGTTATTGCGCCGCTCTCTGATACTGTACACGATAAGAAAAATAGCAGGGGTCTCAGAAAGGGTACGGTGTGTGGAATTTATGAGCTGCTGAAAGTAACACTTTAGCAGATACTTCAGTCGGTAACATTACACTGAATCTCCACAAGGCGCGTGTGTTTATCATGAGCGCTAGAAAAAACGAACTGCTGATGTGTCGGGTATTTAATAAAACCTCAGGATTTTACCCTGAGAAAATATGATATATAATAAATGAAGTATAATAAATTTTACTGTTTTTTTTTTTTTTTTTAAGAAATAGGAAGACAGTCATGATTTGTGAGCTTTATGTATATATATATGCATAAAAATAAACATAACCACTAAGGTTGTCAAACCTCAAAGTTTTCAATTGGATGGCTATAGATTATTCACAATATTTTTCATGACTGTAAATCTTATTACCGTAATTTCCGGACCATAAGCTGCAACTTTTGTCACCGAATTTCAACCCTGCAGCTTATGCAGAGATGCAGCTAATGTTTGCATTTTTTCTAACGACCGCCAGGGGTGCTCAAGCAGAAAAGGTTAGAAAAGATGGTGAGAAAGACGCAAGTCACAACCGCCAATAAACACCATAGAAGAAGAAAAAGTTAACACGCTTTGTACATGAATAAAATTAGCATAAACTGTCATCATGGAAAATGCAAAAAGAATGAGCCACGTGCGGCTTATACTCAGGTGCGGGTTATAGTTCGGAAATTACCGTAGTCATTTTTTTTTTAGAATTTCATCAATTGCAGTCACAATATTTATGATAATTCGATATTCCCTATCATGTGGGGCAGTTGGTGGCCTAATGGTTAAGGAAACGGAATTGGGTCCGCAAGGCCCCGGTTTGAATACCCCTACCGCCAAGTTACATGAGCGTCCACACACACTGCTCCCTGGGTAAAATGCAAAGTAAAAATTTTCCGTATATAAATATTTAAATACATATAGTATTAATGAATTGATAATTAAGATAAATACAGTTGAGAAATGACAATTTTGGAATTAGCACAATCGCCAGTAATTGTGCCTTAATTCTCTAGCAGGGAATAAAAACCCAAAGGAAGATGATGAGACCAGTGTTCAAAGAACAGATCAACAAGGATTTGAGTCCATGCTTCTTTAAATCAATTGAACTTATTTAAAAAAAAAAAATACCAGATAACATAGCGATGGATGGATTATGGTAGCCATAATGGCTGTATTCATCTGTTCACCTAGTTAACTTCACCTAGGTTTCCAGATGGCAATAAACCCAACGTATATTGTGTGTTGGCCTTGAGAAAAACTTTACAAGCATCAGTAGCTGACTTTTCTAGTGGCAGTCTTTCAGTCTCTGTTGTGTTTATTTTATTTTATTTTTTTTCAATAGCACCGAGGTGTTCAGTGTGTAGGTGTAAACTTACTGGGTAGAAAAAGATCACATCTGCTGTCATTAACCACAGCGCTGAGATACAGGTTTTTTTTTTTTAAAGCCGGTGCAGGCAGGAGTTTTTCAGCCGTCCAGCATCATTAGCCAGGACACCGAGTGGCGCATGTAGTAATTAACGTCCCTGCATACTGGTGTTGTCAATGTTATGAGGTGAGTGACGTGAGGCAGACCAGGGCTATAACAGGTGGAAGCAAAGGTCAGGAGGGAGCAGGTTTCTGGAAAAGGCTATTATCAAACACGCAGAGTGGGAGAGGAAATTTAATTTCCTAGCTGGCCACTGTTAAATGCTCACTGGCTACTTGTGCAGTAGCCCGGCACCACAGGGTTAGGGTGGAGGTAGAGGAGCACTGGCGCTGCCTAAAGCTGGCTTCTCCTTCATATTTGTTACAACAATCAAAATTATATATATATAAAAAAAAACAAACAAACAAAAAAAAAAACAAAACACAGGCTTCATTTTTAAGAGACAACATTTTAAATGTTTCCTTTCCTGTTTGGAGCTGGAGGTGGAGGAGTTAAAGAGGCTGAGATTCTCTTCAGGCGAGACAAGGATGGACAGGATCAGGAATGAGGACATAAGAGGGACAACACAGACAGGAAGGCTTGGAGAAAATGCTAGAGAAGACAGATTGAGTTGGTTTGGACATGTTCAGAGGAGGGACAGTGGATACATTGGGAGAAGAATGATCCTAGAGATGGAGCTACCAGGTAGGAGACAAAGAGGGGATTGATGGATGCAATGAGGGAGGACATGGAC
The DNA here is from genome assembly GCA_016785265.1 of Paraplagusia blochii. Lineage (NCBI taxonomy): Eukaryota > Metazoa > Chordata > Actinopteri > Pleuronectiformes > Cynoglossidae > Paraplagusia > Paraplagusia blochii. The sequence goes on along the minus strand of JAFBJS010054488.1, from coordinate 42,794 downwards.
GTAGTTGGAGTTAGGGTAGAAGATACAGAGGACAGGGGGAGATGGAAAATGTTCACTCGCTGTGGGAAAAAGGGACAATTTTAAAGTAGAAGATGAAAACCAACAAGTAAGAGCAATCAACGATAGTCACAATGTTGTTTCTCATGTTTCTAAACCAACTGCAAAGTAAAAATTAGAAACTTGGACCAATTATCTTTCAACATATCATCTGACTTTTGTCTTTGCTCTAATAGGTCAACTGAGATCTAACAAGATGCCATAGTTCGCTCTCTATCAAAGTGAAAATGACCAGACACTTTTTTAACGTTGAAGAAAACCACATAATTGCTTTGAATTCATTTGGAGGTATTACCGTAATGTTTGTTTTTTAAATGAATTCACGAAACCACAAATTTATAAAAAACAAATTGAATCTGTAGGCTGTTGTTCCTCTTCCTTTAGCACTTCTCTAACCTAACCAAGCACTATCATGGTCTGAGAGGTTCTTCCTGTTCTCCAGAGACCTGTGTAGCTCTTTTGTCAAAGCTGCGGTCGTATTCTTCGTGTCTAGACGGAGGAAAATGGTGAAATATTTGCCAGTTTGTACTGTAAGTGGAATTATTCTGACAGCAGAAAGTTTAATTGCACTATCCGTAGTGATAACCTTTCATTGCCTCTGACATTTTCTTCTCTTTTGCCAAATATTGAAAAACAGGAGTTACGGGAAACCAAAAAAAAAAAAAAAAAATTGGTAGTTGATGTTTTCGAATCCTAATTCAAACCCTAATCTACTAGCCTACTTCCGGTGCTTTCAATTCTAATCCTTATTCCAACCCTAATTCCGACCCTAATCCTAATTACAACCCAACAACGAAGTCCAACCTAACCATCAGAGGACACAAAACCTAACCCTAATCATGATTGAATTTCTAATCCTTATTCCAATCCTAAACCCAACCTTTACCTTAATTCCACCCCTTATTCTGATTCCGTCTATAATTTCAGCCTTAACCCTAACCCTAATTCTGACCCTAATACTAATTCCAACCCTAAACGCAATATTTACCCTAATTCTGACCAAACAACGAAATCCTAATCATAACCCTTAATTCCGATGCTAACCCTAAACTTATCATAATTCCAATCCTTATCCTAATTCCAACCCTAACTCTAATTCTGTCCATACTTTCAGCCTTAAATCCAGCCCCAACCCCACCCTTACCCTAACCATAAAACCAAACCTTACCTTGAATCTAACCCTTACCCTTATACCGCCCCTAATCCTAATTCCAAGACTAACTCTAAATCTGACCCTAAACCCAACTTTAATCATGATTCCAATTCTAATGCTTATTCCAACTCTAACCCTAATTTCAATCCCAATCCCTCCCTCTATGTGAATTCTGTCGGGTCAAACTCAGACTCACCTTTCAGCTAATAGTGCATTGGAGGAGAGAAGGACTGAACAGACATTGTGCGGCTGTAGCCCTGAGTGTCAGTGGCCACTGAGCATCACTTTCACCAGACTCTGCGGTGTTGAACCACTGACTCTGCTCGTGCATCATGACTGGAAGAGGAGAAAAAAATAAACATCCCTGGATTATGATAATTGGTTGGTCAGCTCCAGCTCAAGTGCAGCAGTGAAGACATGCTCAATTAATCAACTGTTCTGCTGAAAAGGTTTTTTTTTTTTTTTTTTCTTTCTATAACAGGCACAACAATAACCCTCTAACAGATGGGAATCATTTTCTCTAATTAAAAACAGAAATAAATACAGCTCTACCATAACAGAATCACTCTTCAGCCATAGCCTGGAGATCGTTCTAAAGCCGATCTAGAGTTGATGAAGTTAACTGTATGCAGTGGACTTTTAAAAAAAAAAAAAATATTTAATCGTTGCTACAGGGGGTGCTGTGAACACCGAGGCAAGATTAAACATTTAAAACAAAGTCTAGTAATTGGTGTAAACATATCTCTGAAAAAAAGTTTCCATCGGCTGATGAAGGATTTGATATGTAGAGTTTTTGGAAAAAAAAAAAAAAAAAAAAAGCAAGATCAGTGGCATTAATTTACGACGTTTTACGCTTATTAGAAAGTCAGAAACATGACGCACAACATCAGTAAAAAAGTTCGGATTGTAGGACTTCTTCAACTTGAGTTTCTTCGTCAGAACGAACGAAGCTCCTCAGTTGAGGAATAAAAATCCAAGAATTCCAGTTGCTTACAACTGAACTTTTTGCTTTGATATTAACTTTTGCCAATATCTTCTTTTAACAATATTTTCCAAACACTTACTTTTGGATTTCATATATTAACCAATACAATACATAAAGCGAAACCCAGACATGTGTGTTGTCGTAAACAATCTTACCAATATGACATAATATAGCTAAATCCAGCCGATATCGACCAAATGATGCGTCACTGCTCAGAACCATTGTATAAAAAAAACACAAATTCATGACGTGTTAAAAACACCACTATATGGGAGGGAACAGTGAAATATGGCTTGGATTTATTCAGGTTTTATTTGGCACAGATTGTCTGAGTAACAGACTTTTGCCCGGCACTAATAGAAAAGAGCTTTGACTAGTAGTTCATGAGAGAGCGATTGATTCAAAAGTAAAATAAATATATAGACGTATATTTTTTTACTTGTTTTTCTTAAAAGTGAGATGAAATACATTCATTTTGAGAAGTCAGACATGTATTGAAGTATTTGAAAAAATATGTTTCTATGCGGAGGAAGCCACTCGTACAATACACATTACAGTTTTTGTTTACATTCAAACACGCATTACATAGCAAGGTCTAAAATACAAAAATACCAAAACTTATAGTAGTAGTAGAGGTAGTTAAATAAAAATATTTTAGGATTTAGATTTAGGATGTACTTAACACCCATGAGATCACCAAATACATTGTGTGTTTATATTTGATTTGTTACCAAAATAAAATCCCTCATTAATTTGAGTTTCAATGTGATCAACACTGAAGTTGGTTGACAACATACAGATATATCAGTAGTTGCTGAACTGGTATCCTTCTCTATTTCACCCCCATCAATGGTCCACAAACCAGGGACGACAACTGCCCCCTTTGTTCCGTAGAGCCTCTCCCTGGAGTGACAGGATGCATTAATATCACTTTGCGGATTGGATGTGATAAGTTCAGCACACTGCAATATTTTTTTCCACATCTATTCGGGCCCTGTGTTCGGCAGAAAGCTCTGCCTGCATCGGATCTGTGCTCAGCTGCCTATGAATCAGCCTCTTTGTCCGTCCCCGCAGATCAAAATCACCAAGACCAAGGCTGTGCCCTTGTGTGCCGTCGCCATGGGAATGGGGACTGTGGCTGCCAGTGGTGGGCTGTTTGCTTTGGCTGGAAATCAAAGCATGACCGACGGTTGGAATTGGACGAGGTGAAGTGGGAGGTGATGTGTCTTGACGTGGGACGGCAGAAGCGATGCTAGAGGTTCGGTGTCTCGGTAAACAGGAAGCCGCACTACACTGGTCTTCCTTCAGGAAAAGGGATCGGCTTCTCCCGGCCACCTCTGACCCTGTCGTCAACTCGACGTACACTCCTGATACTGACGAGATCTGGAGTGTCACCACCTGTGACGTGGCCCCGCCTCTCTACATGTGAAAAGGCCTCGGAAGCAGCGACAAACGGAACAATGGCGGCCAGATAGCTGCTGTGTTCACAAATCAATAAACCAAGGAAGAACTACTTTATTATGATTGATTACAATTAATAATGATTGATCACAATGAATAAATAAATGATTAGTTGTTGAATAATCATGATTACTTCCTTTTTATTATTCGTGAATAATACTAATTAATTATTTGTTCTGAACAAGTTACACTGTTTATTGTGATTAATCATTGTTGATCATTGTAAATCACAATTTTTATTACTCATGATTGATTCTTATGACTTATTCTGACCGAAGTACAGTAATTATTTGGACTGAATTAGTTTCACTGTTCATTAATCATGAATAATCAAAATTAATCTTGATTGATCACGATTAATCTGGATTAGTTCTGATTATTCGTGATTATTATTATTTTTTTTATTATTTTGACATGAGTATTCGAAGGCTACTATTGGTTTTATTCACGTTCATTATCGGTCAACCAATATGACCGGGCTGATATTAGCATAATCTTTTATTGGTATTGGATGTTTACCTCAGTTTCAGGGTAAATCAGCAGTTAAGTGTTTGGGCAATATCTGGTGCCGGCAAAAAGTTAATATTATAATTATAGTAACATATTAACACAAGTACATGTATTTTTTTTTTTTTTTCGTAATAACTTACAGAATAAGTCGTTTCAGTGGGCACATATTCAGTGACTCAGGCAATTTATCACTGTCACGCCAGAGCTTCCTTCGTAGAAATCCCTGTTTTAACAGGCGTTCAGTAGTCAACGACAGCTGAAGCAGAGGCCGTCTCCGTAGGGGGTCCACTGGCTTACAAGACTCTGACGTCCCCCGGCCCTCTCACATTTAGGTGTAAAACCCTTCGGCCGGCACGGCCAGCTCGACATTGCTCAGGACTCTCAGCGCCACACTGTCTGCTGCAGCCCCTCAACCTCCCTGACTGCTACTAAAATAGAACCAACCTCACACCAAGACATGGCTTCACAGCTAGCACATAAAAAAATCTGAATATTCAAAGGATTTGCAACTCATCCATCATGTTTTTTTTTTGTTTTTTTTTCTTGCACTTTTGCTTCTGATGATTTTATTTTTCAAATGTGTACAGTGAATTAATCAAACTGGGTGGGCAAACTCAATCAGGGATAATTTACTGTATATTGTAAATATTCATACTTTCTGCGGTTGTTTCCAATTAAAATGAACTGACTGTGCCCCTATCCCTCTGGATTGGACATGACGTATCATTGTGTAAAAATTAGAAATTTACAAAAAAAAAACAGGTAAGATTTTTACATGCAATTGTTGACATTCTGTTTGGGGCCATTATCTGAAATGACAAGCGGATGAGTGCCTCCGCTATTCATCTCCATTTCCTGTCCAGAAGCACAGCGGATATAAAAAGGACACATGTTCATTCATATCTTCGAGCCTCTGTCTCAGAATGACACCCCGGGGAACCAGGATCAGCCTCTTCCTCCTTTCTGCTATTTCCAGGTCAGAGGCTACTACCCGTCTGCTAGTGAGAAGTTTCCCATCGAAACTCTTGAGTTGGTATCTGGGTAGATCTATCCATGGCTCAGAAAATACCACCACAGCTAAAGTTTAAGTTGAGACAAAAAGCATTACTAAGTAGGGACCTAAGAAGGTGGGGAACTACGAAAGAACAGGAGACACGAAGATGATAGGCCGGCCAGTTGTGAGGGAAAAGTTGTTAGGAACAGCTGTCAACAACAAATATCAAAAGACCACGTCTTTTTTTCTTTGCCTCGTCGACTCACTGTACACTTCAGCTCCAGTTCTGTGAATGGGTACAGCAGATTGTTTGACAGATGAAATCAGTCTGTAGTAAAACCTCACAGAATATAATGAATAAGGAGAATTTGCGCTGGATCTCAGGGCATTTTTCTTTGCCCTCATTAGTGTCACCACTGATTTCCCCTCTAATATTGAGCCCCGGTCTCCACCAGGGACCCCTGTTGCATGGAAGCGGATCTGTAGGGTGGAGTGATGATGATGGGAGCCTTTTGACATGTGTACTTTTACAGTTAGAGGACATGCATAATGCATGCGGCTCTATCCAAACATCCAGCGCCCAGCTCTACCGGGGTGTTATCTGGTGTCTGACTCGAACTCTCTTCCTGGAGTGGGATGGCATATCAAATTCCTGGAGACCCAGTTTCCTCTCGAGTACACATGTAAATACTCGCAGTCTGCCCAGTGTGTGCACGTTGACACGCAACCGAGACGCGGACATTAAAGTTGTACCGCCTTGCCGGGTCAAGGTTAGACGCGGTCCTACAGATGGGCGATTACCGATGATGAGCTAAGTTTACGAAAATAGACACATTCAAATGAAATAAACATACATTTCTGAGACGTTTTTTAATCTCTACTTGATAGGAATGTGTAAGATGAAAATACAAGATTCTGTGATCTGTAGTCTAGCCTGAGGGCCAGCATACACTCCAATTTTGCCATTTTTCAATAGGCAGTTGTAACATTTTGCAGTTCAACCTGATCAAAGTCGTTCTACTCGCACTCTTTGAGATAACCATCTCTTAGGTAATTGCTTAACTGTTTGCCTTGCAGTAGGCGACAGAAAGGTTGTGCCCTTCATCAAGTGGTTTCCCCGTCTGTTGTAAAAACTGTTGCAGTCGGGGTGAAAAAATGGTTTCAGTTTATGCTAGCTCGTGGGCGAGTTTGTTACATGTTACATTGTGATGCAGATGCCTTACAGTTTCACTCCAAGGTTTCAAGTTCTTTCTGAATACACGTTTGTAAGGTTTTCCTTCACCTACAGACGATGGCCTTTGTTGCTTTACTACTGCAAAGACTGTATGACGCAGCGAGGGGAAAAGGAAAATCCTGAGAAAGCATAGTAAAAGCACTTTAAGTGTTGATTGTGGAGGTTCTGAAAAAAGTAAAGCCATCACTGTGCGTTATGAAACCACGTTGGGCTCCGAGCCAGCTTGATTATTGTAGAAGTTTTTCTGAACTGAAGCCGAAGGAGAATTGTACCCAAGGTGCCTTCCAGGGTCCATTTGACTGGCTTTTTACACTATATCTGTATTATACGACCGCTTTGTGGTTTAGGGCCGACTGTGGGCCTTCCCTGAAAATGAAACCTAGACTGTGCAGACCTGACTTATATATGTGTGTGTGTGTATTTGTGTTTATATGTGTCAGAAAAAGGCCAGGCACTGGGGCTGGGGTTCCTCTGCTGATGCAAAAGTTTAGCCTTTTCTGTGACGCGTAGAAGTACTTTGAATGTACCTCACACAGCGATGCCGGAGAGTGTACATCTGAATATTACTGTTAGGCAAAAGTACACACGCTAACGTATTTGAAAAGATGTTAAAAGTAGGGATTTCCTGTAATATTGGTAAGAAACATCATCAATAATGTTTCTAACCTTGTATACCGGACTGGTAGCAGATAATTTGAGAAATCCTTTTTTTGTGCATGCACAGTTATTTTGGGTAGGAGGAATTTATAGGTAGGAAAATATTTCAGAACATTGGAAATATCATTTTATTGAAGGGTATTTATCTGCCACAACCTAATGACTGGTCCGTGGTGCAAAAAAAGGTTGGGGTAAATTGCATGTACAATACATGGTAACTAGTTAGTGTGGGTGCATGCAGGTTCAAGTCTTTAGAGCTGTCTCGTCTGATTTACAGTAGTTTGTTGTGTGAGAACATGCAGGGAGCAGAGCCCAGGTCTACAGCTGCTTATTTATTATAGAGCAGCCACCGCAGTAGACGGGAGCAGCAGCAGGAGCCAGAGAGGTCCTCTAGTGGCCCGGCCTGAAGGCAAACACAGTGTCTGACAAAAGCGTAAACAGAAGGGACCTCCAAACCCACAGGGCTGCACCGCTGCCAAACAGTGCCCACTATGCCTACCGCCACCATCACACTCGCTACATTCTCCAATGTTCAGAAACCACACTTTCCACCGACAGTTTGTTTAAGAAACAAGCATTTTGTGTGGAGGGAACTCGACACGGCCTATGTTATGATTAGCTAGTCATATACTAATTAAGCATAACAGGAACTGCGCAGCTTTGGCCCTGATGAGACACCGAAGACGGTGGACAGAAGAGAGGACCAGTTTGTCAGGGTTGGAGTTTATAGACTCCATTCAGTCCTTACATGTCAGCAGCCCTAATTTTAAAACTTACACACTGCACGGCTGTGGCCAATGTACACAAGACAGTGGATGAATACGGTAATTCTAAAAACCATGTTTTGACTTTGTACATGACTTTTGAGTCGTTTGAGTAAAGCATGAGGTCACTGGCTTTCCTGAAACTGAATGAATTCACCCATCCGAGATCCGGGTCTCCAGAGTCATCTATGAAGATACGATAATAATTTCAAGAAGACCGTGGGGACTCTATCTGCCTTATCATTCCGAGATACCCCAGGATCTCAGTAAATGAGTAGGTGGACAGCGACAGTCTGCAACTCAGTGTTGACCGATTAGAGCTCTGCAAAAACTCAGACAGCATTTCATCACCCGCTTTCCTGAAACCCTACGCCTCCATCCTCTCTCACTTCAAGAGAAAGAAAAGAGATGTCTCTTTCTGACTGAGATCAAAAGGACAATAAAAAAAAAAAGAAGCGGAAGAGATTGGACAGACTCCGAGCCTAACTTTGCGGTAGGGGTTTTTGAAACGGGGGCCTTGTGGACCTCAGTCAGTTTCCTTAACTAGTTGGCCACCAAATGCCACATTTAACATTTTGTTGGCGAGAAAAAAAGGTTGGTCCTGCATAGGCAATTTTATAATGGTAAACAGGCAACGCACTCTACTGGAAAATAAATTTTATGTCAGCAGATATTCACAAAGTTTGTGAAATGGTGGCGCCAATGACTCAATATGTCACCATTGCAGGCCGCCGATATGAATGCGTTAGCTTCAGGTTAGCTCGAAAGAGCAAAGAAGAACTTGTTTGACTTTCTCCTAAAAGGAGGACAAAAAATATATATATATATTTTTTTTATGAAATAAAAGTCAGATTTCTTTCTGCAATATCTGTGCAACCTGGAAGTTCTTTACTGGGAATTGATTAAAAAAGCAAAGCCGTGGATAAGAAAAGAGGCATGAAATGCATGCTGTCAAAATAAAGTTTTGACTGCTATAAGCCACCGCGCTGCCTGCAGGATAATCCTATCTGTCAGTCATTCTATACCATTTGACGTTTGTGTTATTCCTCTCCTACCCTGGTGGCCCGGTCACGCTTTAACAATGGCTGAGGGTTGACTGAGTGTAAGACACATAAACGCATGCGGTGGAATGTGTCTCGTATTGTGGAGGTTGTCCAAAGTGGAGCGAGAAGGCCGAGAGGTGTCACGTTATTTAATTACATACAGGTTATGACGCCTGTCCTTCTGCGGCCACGGCATCATCTGTTTTAATATGGCAACATTTGCAGAGAAAATAAGAACATGAGCTTTTGTTTTCATAACTTTAATTAGTCTTTCACTAATATTGTCATCTCAAGACAAGGGCGCAAATCAAGCTGGCAAATCAGGGAGACACTGTACGTGTGGAATGTGTATCAATTTTAAGTGGAGGTGATGTGAGAGACAGTAGACGGCAGAAGCCAAAATCCTTTCGTAATAGGAACAGACTGAAATGGATCCCAGCCTCGCGTGTGGCATTGCTAACATGACAAGACAACATCTGTTTTCCTAAAGTTTCCAGGCTGAGCCCGATGTTTTATTAAGGAACTAATATTTCCTTCTCTGTAATGCTGAAGATGAGGGTTGGGGGGAAGCGGTGTTTTCTGCAGCCGAAATTTAAACCGTTTCACGCAAACTAAAAACCAACCTTGGCCATGGCCTTGTCTGAAAACTGAAACCAAATCATACCATGAAAAGCCAATATTTGCTTGTAGGAGAAACGCCGCTCCACCTTTGCTCCGTTGCAATTATCCTGTCAATTTTATGAAAGAATAGGCAACTCTTACATGCCTAGTCGACTGGAGTGGGAGCGGGTAAAACAGACGGTGTAAAGTCGAGTTAATATCATGTTTGTTCGTAACCACTGTGTGTGACTTTGGGTCAATGGCATCTCACGTCCACCTCACGTTTTCTATGCCAGACACACAAAACCAAAGTAGTCTCTGGGGCTGAGTGAACACCACATGAAGGCTGTCTTTGTCCTTTGTGGCTCTGCTACTGTTGCTCACTACAACTGAAGCGGTGGCCTGCAAACAGCAGTGTCACCAAGGAGGTGTCTGCACAAATGTAACGCTGGTAGTTTGTAACCGCGTTTGTTTTTTTTTTGCCCTAAACTGGTTTTGGATCTGGATTGTTGTTCCTTGGCTTTGGCTCCGTTTGCTATGTGCAAGCACCGGGTCCACTTATGAGTTGAGCCACTGTCCACACGTTAAAAAGGCAAGGTAGGATTGTATTTGTGAAGCAGGCATGACACCATCCACCACTGACATTCACCCTCACTCTGAGTCATAAACCGACTGCAGAAAAAGCACCTTCTATAATTATTTGTTCACTTGACACTGAGTGAACGGCAAAGTTTCCATCCCTCGGCCAAGTGGTTTAAATTTGCATGAACAAAAGGGTAAAATGTGGACTCCGAGACTGGAAGGAGACACAGACTGGACCAAGGTTGTGATGAAATCATTATTTCCTACACTGGATGTTGTCTTAGTCCTTTCACTGTCTCTCTCCGGCCCGTGTTAGGCCTCCATAAAGCAGTGAGTGTCACTGACGCCGCCTGACAGTTTGCTGATTCCCAATCCCCTCGGGCTAACAGACCTGTGTTTGGTATTCTTTTTACTGCAGATCAGGTGAACTGCCACCTTGTTGGGTCACTGTCATGCAGCAGGTACACAATCAGGTATTGGCTCAAGGCCTTTTTACTCTGTCTGCTCAGTTGCGTAAAGACTGTCTCTATTTGTTTGTCACTGCTGGCAGTAGCTGAGATATCTCCATGCTGTAAGCATGCGACAAACCCATTTTTTTTTTTCTGCATGGTTGCTTAAAGAAGTGTCAACGCCTTGTGTTCAGTTCACGGGTACATTATTTTTACATTAACGTTTACTTAAAAATCCTGTACAAGAGTCCGTAATCGATTAATCGTGATCAATTGTGACATTTGGCAACTAATAATCTACCCAACAAGCTTATAAGTGAATCTAGTTTAATCACAGATTCTAAGGATACTAGCGTTTGTTAGTTAAGTTCGCCTCATTTACAGACAACATAGTGCAGTACCATGTTTTCAACATTGAGTAACTAAATACCATTTGGAGGGGCGCTGTTTTGCAAATCACACTCCAAAGGAGAAAGCATAGACAACTTTCAATTATTAATTAATTCATCTTCTTCTGCTTGTCCGTTGCTGGGTCGCAGGGGCAACTGGCGCCACCCAGTTGCGGTGGGTGGTGAGCCCACAAGAACGATTTGTAGGTCGCCGGTGGACTCGATCCTGAAGCAGAAGACCCAAGTCCGCCTCCTTAACGACTAGGCCACCACTGCTAACACAAAGACAACGTGGTTTTGATAAATGTGAGCTTTTCTTGGCATCCGTAGGAAAATACAACTTGCGCATGCAACAAGACAGCATCTCGTCATCATTGTGAAATTACTACAAAACTCCAAGGGACAAGATGCATACAGGTCTTGCCAATAGACAAGACGTAAATAGCTGCTAACGGAATAATCATAAGTCGTCAGGTTGACTTTTCTGCAGGTCTGTTTGTACAATTGATCTAAAAATCAGGTAGAGCCACAGACATATCACAACCAATAGTGTTACACTGACTGACTGATGGAGCTCCGGACTATCGTCTTGGAACCTGCACCAATCTACGTTGTACTACCTTGTACCAGATGTAGAAAAACACTAGCAAGTACATTGCTAGCCCAGTTTGCCATGCAGACATGAGACTGGTGGGAACCACATTTTCCAGAAGTCACATGACAGGTTTCCAGACTGCTGGCAATGCCAAACCAAACGGTCATCCTGCATGCAGTCTACACATGCATATGAGCAGCTGGTTGAGGTCCAAAACATTCTGGGAACGGGTCCACAAGAAATGGTGTCTGAGCGTGTCTTTGTGTGTGTGTGTGTGTGTGTGTGTGTGTGTGTGTGTGGTACAGCCTGTGTGTGGACATGTACCTATGTGCTTGTAATGAGTGTGTCTGCATACACTGTGCCAACTTCCACTGCCCACATCCACATATTCAGCTTGCCGTAGTGAAGCACAAACACAGACATTACATCTGGGCCAAATCAAACAGCTGGTTACCCTCCTATTCTCCCACAGCCTCGGAGCTGGAGCCGCAGACAGCAGACAGGCACGCTCCATCTCTTGGAGAAACCGCAACACACCTTACTCACGTTCGACATAAACTACCGCAGTGTGCTGGTAAGCCTCGTTGGACCACTTTGCCGTACTTTAACAATTTATTTTTCTTTCACTTTCACTATTGGAATCGAATCCTGCGCCGTCGCAGGTCCCACAACAAGTTTATAATGGAGCACAGTTTTAAACAAAAGCTTTGAGAGAAACACAGCAGAGTGAAGATGAACACAGTGTTCAATGGTCAAGGGAACAACCTGTGGACATACGATGTTTTTACCATATTTTAAAACTGGTCCTTTTTTTTTTGCTAAGGTTAAACAAATTGCTGAGAATTTGCGTGTGGGCGGAGGTCTTCCCCACAGTTGCTGAATTGCTCTGACTTCCACAGGAAAAGGCACCAAACACCTGACCTCCCCAACATGCATGCAGTGGGGGTTACGATTGTAAGGATTTATGAGAAAAGGTGAGGGGCTCTGGCACTAGCTGTGCCCCAGGACTGAGCCCCAGGGGTCCTGCTCTCCCTTGTGTGTTGACAGTTACTGCCTATGTAGGCCCCTGAAAGAATGGCAGTTCTTTCCCCCACCCCAATTGTCTGGACCTCTATAACCCGTGGCCAGCCTACCAACGGGCTTTTCCTCCCTGCAATATCTCACCCTTAAATTGTCCTCTCAGGTATTGGGGGGCCTCTCACCATGTGCATGCTCTGGGCAAAAGAAGCCCTAGAGCTGGGTTCATTAACTCCGCATTGATTGCTTGGGTTTGAAAACGTCCGGTAGAGGTTGGTATAATATGACTCTGAAACAAAGTCCAGCTGGTCCCTACAGAGTAATTAGATTTGTAATGGTTTACCGTGTAACTTAATAAATTCTGTGAGAATATGCTTGATGTATTCTGCGTTAAACCTAAATAGCTACCTCTTTTTTATGAACCTAAAACATAAAGGATGTTGAGGTGAAAGTACATATTATCAGTTACACCAGTTCTGTTGTCATTCCGCCACTGGGGGACCTCGGTCCGTATTTTGGGCTCATATTTCAGGAGCTGTCGCTTGTTTAACGCCTGTCTAATTTTTTGCCTGTAGGAAACTGGCATGGATGTGATTGATGATCCGTCGTGAGCCGTCCCAGGTGAGTGGGCCCTTCAGAAGTGTAGTGCTTTAGGGCGCTGTGCGATAACATTGGAGCTGTCCTCCCTGCCACCGTCCTGCCAGCAGCCTCATTCATCATGGTACAGAATACTGCCTACTTCACAGGAGGGCTCCAACTCCATTCAAGAAGACCAGCATTATGAATGAAACACAGTCATGCGGCTGCTAACATGACTCAGCAAAACCACATTTTTTTAAACACAAGCGAATTCTTCTAATAAAAGGGAAATTCAACTTGTTTCAGTGTTGATTCTCTGCCTCTTGAGTTTCAAGGCTGGTGCAAAGGGTCTTTACAGATTTCAAAACCAGTATTGACATACACCAGACTAACGAAACTCAGAACTGCTGAGATCTATGAGCTGCTGCCGTCACACTCTCCGGCATTTTTGCAAAGTTAAGCAGTCTGGTTTCCAGTTCTTGATGGGTTTTCTGGCAGATGGGACCGAAAGTCTCACTGAGCTCCTCTGTTTCCTAATGCTAACGGAGATGCTGGAATTTACTTTGACTACTTAATTGTCCTCAACACATTTTCATCAGTTTACCCAAGCTATTGCCATACAGTCATTATGGTGTGAATAGACTGCTGTGAGCTACAAAAACATAGTTGGAGACATAGTGAGTTCCTTATTGCTGCCCGTGCACACCTTTTGGCTGCAGAATGATAATACATTTTATTATGTAGGTCCATAAATGTAGTTTTTTTTACAGTATTTAAGTGTTGGGATAATTATGGTTGTAGAAACTATAATAAACACAAGTGAATGGTGTAGGATTTACGTTCCCTGCTATTTTTCTTATAGCAATATATATATATATATATATATATATAAATTTGAAATATAATTTGGGGTGTATACGTTTATAAGAATAAGACAGTATTGACGTTAAACATTTGCGTTGTTGCAACTCTATTCTTAAACATTCCATCTTAATTCTCGTAATGTGGCATTTGTCTTGTAACGTACTATTTTCTGTATACTTACGACTTCATTTTCACAAATTTGAGGTATAATTTATTGAATTAATCTATTTTTCATGTTATTTTTTTTTACAAATAAAACTAAAAGTCTCACATAAAAATTATTAAATTAACAGATAATTCCCAAAATACAATTTATACTAACAGGAATTTATAAAAGCTATAATATTGTGAACTGCCCATAAGCACAGTAACAACATTTAAAATCAAATCTAACAATTTTCACTAACAAAAACCCAAATAATTGTTTCAAAAAATAAATTCTTAATCTTTGCCAAATTGGATCAATCTGTTTTTTTTTTAGTTCAGCCAGAACTTGAAATTAGCCAATTGATTTACACAATTAATCGAATCCAAAATCAACACAATTAGAAAACATTAGACTGGAAATAATAATAATAAAAAAATCATTACCTCACCAGCAAAATTAATAATTGAGGAGCCCTGCAGTTAGAGTGTAAACATGCTTGGGTATTATATGGGCCTCTAATGAACAATGAGAAGGCTGTTGGTTGTTAAAACACGTGTTGATCTTGGTGATGTATTTGGTCGCTGCAGCCCTTTGTGAGAACCACTGTTCCATATTCCTGCCCTGTAATTAGGCCAGACTGGAAAAGCTGACCACACTCCTTGTTTTCTCGGTGCACGCCTGTGGAAAGGTGTGTGGTGGGCCCTGAAAAATTAATACATGCATGGCATCTCCCTACCTGCAAGATTTATAACTGAGTCTGCTGGACACACCGCAGCAGTCAGACTTTTAAAAAAGCATGTAAAACAAGGCCTAATTTCAACACGGGACAGTCGGTTTCTGAGCCAGTGACCGCCAATAAACAAACATGCCCTTTCACTTTAAGTATTTGAAAGGTCCTGAAAACCAACCAAAAATATTCCCGGTGGTTAATACCCGGGTTTGAATACTGCAGTTTATGTTTAATCATCAACTCGGCCTAAATCTGTCCTGCATTTATTAACGGAGGAGATATTTTCAGAATCGATCCAAGTGAGTGGGTGGCTGTATCGCGTGTCATGCAGCCTGGGCAGGGTAACATAAGTACTTTGTGCTTGTGGCACCACATTACAGTTTACATTTTTCATATCACCTTTTCAGTATAGTTAGGACGCGCACACAAAAAAAAAAAAACGGTTGTCCATGGTCTGGATATTTGGACAATAGTCAAGTGTTTGTAAGGAAATAAATATATATTTGAGGTAGAAATGACAGGCGGTTACGTTGTCAAAGGACTCTGCAGCACAACACCTGAACAGAGTTCCAGTAAAAACCTGATGGGCAGGCTTTCCCGCTTGAAACTGTCCTTTCATGCTATTAAAAGAACTGGTAAGAATAAGGCCATTTATGAGGCCTCTTTTTCCTTGTTTGTTTTCCCTAGAAAATTCGGTGAAAGTCAAATTGTTGAGCAAACACAAAGCTCTGTAAACCTTGAAGACAGCAGCCTCTTGTAAACACAGGGAAGGGGACAGTGGAGGATATGCCATCATGAATCATTCCTGTCGACAGGATGGTGTGGCTACTTTCTTTTTTTTTTTTTTTCCTCCTCAGTTTCTCCATTGAGTTATCGGAGTCATCAGCTGATGCTGTGAGGAAAGCCTTGAGCGTAACTTGTTTTACTTTCCCTAAACGGAAGGTGTGGCACCGGGTGACTGTATTAACCATTACAAAAATACTCATTCTGTTCCAAACTGAGCTGAAAGGGCAACTAAATACAAGCGCACACGACATTTTCAATTACTTTTTATGTAAAAGTATATGTGTTTTATATATATGTATACATATACTTTTATATATATATTTTTTTCTAGATTAGAAAAAATCAGGATCTACTGAGGGGGCAATAGAAGAACTGCAACGGAGGAAAGGAACACATTGCTAAAGCTCATCATCAATATCGATAATGATTCACCTGTTAGGAAGGCAGTGTGAGTTAGCTTCCCTAGCAGGCCACAAGGGTATTGCAGGCGGGGCACATGAAGTTGGAAAAAATAATGCTTTTCTGTTTTGCCATTAAGTTACAGCACTCACTCACAATGTGTTACTAATTGTAACTAATTGCGCAAACTCTATAGGATCATTAGAAACTAGAACACAGATCTGCGCTCTACTTACAACAGACTACTTTCCTTTTGGGATTTACGATACTTTATTCCAGTATATATCTCATTGTTTATGTCTGTTGATTTATTAACAGTAGTATTATTATCATTATTGTTATTGGTTAGTAAGTTAAGGCACTATGTAACATTTAGGTGCTGTGTCAGTAGGATGACTGACTACTTCTGCTCATATCTTATTTTATTTGCAATCATGAAATTGCGACTTTTTTTTTTTTCCTTTGCATTTTGTTTGGTGCGATATGAGACAAGTTGGGCTAGGAAAATCCCCTTTTGTCTGGGGTGGAAAATGGGGAAACCATTGTTCTAGCAGATTAAATGTTTTAAAGCTTCATACACAGACTGGACATTCATATATTATGACAGGGGTATCAAAGTCAAAGTTAAAGGTTAACACCCACACTATGTGGGTGTTAACCCGCACACAGAGCCACAACAGCTTCCAGTATTCTATACAAAAAAATAAAAAATAATTTTTTTTTTTTTCTCATAGATTATGTGTAATACAACACTGAACCAGAAGGGGGCTGTGAATCAGGGTTTTCAAAACTATAGAATTTACCATAAAATGTGGAGAACAAATGTGTAAAATAGTGGTATAAATTCAACTTTCACACCAATGTGGGGGCCGCAAAATATCATTCCATGGGCTGCAAATGGCCCACGGGCCGTGAGTTTGACACCCCGTATTATGAATAGGCATCCTTTTAATCAATCAAATAATCAATCGATTCTTTTCTTTTGACAGTGAACGAAAAAAGTTATAAAAGTAGATTCTTGTCTGGACTAAATGGGAGTTGCAATTTTCTAATCCTCCCTAAGTAAATAATACATATGCAGTGGGTATTAGTCTGCCATCACAATCCCTGGTTATTTGGCAGACTGCTGCTAATGGAAGCACGGTCTTGAATAGACGTCACAAGCACAAGGCTGAACAAAGAGGCTCTTTCTGTGGACTGGGAGGTGCTGAAAGGCAGGGTTAGGGTGGCAGGCCTGTGCGGAGCTACTACTATCATGCTGGGCGTCCAGCAACCGAGGGGGCTCCTGGACAAAGGAGAGTTACGGTACCCCCAGGTCAGCAAGTACTGCTGCGAGAGACAGCTGTGGTCGATGATGTGACGGAAACCCTGATTATGACTGTACGTGTCAGTGATTAGAAGAGTGTGACACGGTCACAGAACAGCTGTTCACTGACAGAGATACACGGAGTAAAAAACAACACTGTGTGTACTCACATTGGCTTGAAGTGGAAACACTTTGGTTGCTTTCCTGTAAAAGATTAAAAAAAAAAAAAAATCCTTAAAAATCTACCACAACTCAGGAAATCATTCACCTACAACTGAGCATTAGAGGTTTCTCGCTCATAATTAAAGGTATTGTAAAGGACATAAATCATCATGCACCGATGGCCCGGTCTTGAACTTTCCCATAACCCGTTTAACCCCAGTAATAGGAGTACAGTGTGCACACTTTCATAATTACTGGTATTACTACAAAACAGGTGGTAAACTTCTTCTAATTGCCATCTGTAGCAGCTGCATGCGTGTCAGTGAGAGGCCGAGCGATGGGTGGTCATACAGTACGGCATGACTCTGAACCATGAAGGTGGGGTTGAAGAGGAGGAGGAAAAAGGCGGAGGAGGGGGCCACGCTAAACCAAAGAAAACCCTCAGGGCCACGCGACAGGAGCTGTGGAGCCACTGAAGTGACCCCCCCGCCCCCTCCTCCAATCTCCCCACCCCAACACTGCACGTACAGTTGGCCTTTTACTTCCTTGTGTGTACACAAAGAGGAACTTCATCCAAGTCCCTCTCCACCCTCTACACTCCCCCACCCCTACTGCCTTGACCCTTCCTGCTTTCATAATGATGTTTTGCCACAATGTGATAAATATATCCAGTTCCAAACAATTGCAACACAACATGATTTTTTTATCACTATCTTTCTAATAAAGTGGTTTTATAAGATAAATTGAAGTTACTCAACCAGGGAGACGATTTTTTTGGAAAAAAAAATTATGGTGCAGTAAAAAAAAATTCAAAAGCAAACATTTTAAACCTTCTAAATTTGGTCAAGTTAGGAGCAGATGAACGGAGCATTCATGTGACGTGAATTACACAATAAAAGTATGAAATGTATAAAAGCAGAAAAGCTAGAAACAGACAGAAAGACAAAAGTAATTGCTTTACAAACTAATTATAAAATGTAGACAGAATTTTGCGTCCCAGATTGACAAAGCTGAACGAGCCGTGCCTGGCCCCCGATCCCTAGTTTGTCCCTACCGGGTTGTAATGTATGGGTTACATTTTTTTTAAAAATGATAAAGATACTGCCTTCATGCATGAAAACAATGGAGATTTATTTTCAAATGCTAAAAGTATTGTGATAAAAAAAAATTAAATTATTAATGTTTTGTCTGTGATCATAAGTGAAAAAAAAAAAAAAACATTGCGAGGAAATCTTAAAAATAAAAGACAATTCTCAGAACAGTAGCTCCATGCACTTTCTCTCAACTTCGTGAATTTTGCAAATGTTTCACAACCTTCTCGCAGAAGGCAACGTCAGGAACACATACATCATGATGCCGACAGCCAATCCAACCTATTACATCATTATCTGTATGAGGTTTCTCATGTAAGTGCCGTTGAAGACAGAGTGTTTATTTAACAAAATCCACATAAACACTGACCCGGGGGTTTGTTCCTCTGCATGTTCTCAGCTAATGTCACATGTCACCCGGCAGCATTCACCTTACAGTAATCCAGAGCAAAGCAAGCTATCGTCACGTGAATTGAGAGTGACAATACTGATGTTTCCACCAGAACACACCCATAATCTATATTCCTGAGTGGGATTTGCCCCCAAATTGCTCCATGGCCTGTGGTCCTTCTGTTTGTTGTCGTCCACTGAGGGCCATAGACTTTAAATAAACATGGCTTTGATAAGCTATAGGGCCAGACTGTGACCTCCAACCTGCAGCAGTTCCGATTGGGTCGCGGGGCATGAGGTTCACCAGGTGACAGAAGCCTAGCTCTAAATTAGCAGCCATTTTCTGTAGAGGGAGGATTATAAACATTGCAATTGAATGAGGGATGTGAGGAAATTGACTCTGTCCAGAGTGAGTTGACCGAAGAGAGCGGAGGTCAAGAGGCAGAGGACCCTGGAGCAGGACAGGAATGTTGGAATTCCTACTCACGGAAGCAGGGACATTCATTCTTGCTATAACACTAATGTTTTACCTGTTTCTCATTTTTTCCTCATTCTTCTTCATTAACTATAGTCTCTTCTTCTGTTCCTAACACCTTGTCCCTTTTTTCAGGGGTTGACACAGTGAGTCAACAATTTCCATCTTTCCTCTGTATCTTCTACTCTGACTCCAACTTCCTCCATGTCCTCCCTCACTGCATCAATCTCCTCTTTGTCTCCTACCTGATAGCTCCATCTCTAGGATCATTCTCTCTACTAATGTAACCACAGTCCCTCCTCTGAACATGTCCAAACCATCTCAATCTGGCTTCTCTAGCTTTTTCCACAAACTTCTGTGTTGTCCCCCTGATGACGTCATTCCTGGTCCTGTCCATTCTAGTCATCCCTAAAAAGAACCTCAGCAACTCTAGTAAAATATTCAATCAATTTTAACTTCATTAATTTTTTTTTAATTCTATTAAAAAATAGATTTATTTAGGGGCTGAATTGAATTAATAGGTGAATTATACTGAGGTCTGGAATCAGACATATCACTTAAATATAAGCTATGAAATATTGTAAACAAGAAATGTCTGGTCAAGGGATTTAAATGCTTCATGAATGCTGTTAAACTTAAAAAATAAAAAAGGTGATAAAAAAAGCCTCTTTTTTTACTTTTTCGTAAAATAAACCAAACACAAGCAACAATAAACCGAAGCAAATGGAATAAAACAGTGTAATTTTGTAAGAAAATAAGGAAAATAAACCCATTCCCATTCATTTCTACCATTATGCTGCTGCTGGTTTAGTCTTCAGTGTCGGGATCTCGTCTTGAGGTCTCTGCCTTGTGGGTGACATCAGTAATTTTGTCAGTTTGCAGACACAATAAGATTTATGACTTTCCCTGTGTGCAGCCCAAAGTTCTCTTTGCTTTTTCTTTACTACATTTGAAGGCCCATAATATAAATAAAGGGAAATTACAGTATAGTTCAGGCTTGTAAAATAACTCTAGTTGAGAAAATGCAGTCTGTGTAACGAGTAAATGTTAATGTTGGGTAACACCTGGTCTTCATGTAATGTAAATACATTACATTTTTAAATGAGGTGTTCTGTCTGTTTCTTTTTTTTTTTATGTTTTTCTTGCCATTATTTGGTAAGATTCTGTATTTTTATTTGTCTATAAAACTAATCCAATGCCTTTGATTTATGTCAGGGATCAGACTGCAGATTTTAGAGCCACACTGAATCATTTTAGTTTTACATTTAAAGGAATATAGGCGATCAGAGACTCGTATAAACCAGGCGGCAGATTCAGGTACCGGACCGATCTGACGGTTCTGAATCAAATGGACTTTTTGAAGCTCAGTAAACTCTTAGAGAACGGTGAAGAACCTGCCGTTGGACAGTTTTTGTATATTTGCTCAGTGAGTGATTTGCAGAAAGACATTCTTGTAAAGGCCACCGGCGGTGCTCTCTGAGGGCGCCCTGGCCGCTGACACATGATGTCTATCAACTCCAGCCCTGCTGTCAGCGCGGAGCCCGCTAACCCCTGCGTTCTTCTGGTATCTGGTACAGTAGGAAGAAAAGTGAGATCAGGCCAGGATGCCTATTAGCTGTTGACGCAAACTGTTTGATTGCATTGAGCTGAGGCGCTGACGGATCATCGCCGGGGGAAGTTAATCAAATAAATTCAGTATATGTGCACACGTGGGCCCTGCTGGAGGATGTTTGTGAGGATACTGATTATTTATGTGTTGAGGGAAGGATTTCCTGTCTGTACACTAAGTAATAATGAGGGTCTTACTTAAAAAAAACCTTCACCGATGGACAAAGTGGACGTATTAGAAAATTTAGCGACGTAGCTAGGAGCACCCATGGTAGTTAGCACTAGACTGATGAGACATAAGTTTACAGCAGTGTCCCCCAACCTTTTTTGCGCCACGGACCGGTTAAATGTCTCGTACTACTTTCACAGACTGGTCGTTGTGGCAGATGAATACCCCTTTGTAAAATGAAATTTACAGTGTTCTGAAATATTTTGCTACCTATATATTCTTCCTACCTGAATTAACTGTGCATGGGTACAACAAGGATTTCTCAAGACCGGTACAAAGAGTTGGAATCTTGTATGACTGCGTTATTTTGAGTTTGAACGTCAGCTCTGAGGAAGTCTTAACAGGGAATTCTGTAGCACCAACAAGTACATGTTTAAAATTAATATATTGATCATATTTACTGATTATATTATTATAACTCTATAATAAATGCAATATTGTCTCGTTTCTGCCTTAATCTTTCCAACGACTCCACATATTTACTAGCCATTATTGTATAGTAACTATATCATGACTATTATATTGCAATAATTATAACCATCTTATATGTTACGGATACAATATAGTACAGGATGTGACAATGATAAATTACAAAGACGATTTTATATCGGCATGCATATTTTTTAACCTTTTACTTTTTCTGTTTAGTGGTTATTTTCCTTTTTTTTTATCATTATTTTGATATTTCACAATCGTTCTATTTAAAGATAGGCGTCCAGTGCTCACATCCACAAGGTTAAATCTTTCCCCCTAACATAAACATTCTGTTAAAAAAAAAAAAAAAAAAAAAAAAAAAGGTAAAAAGTAAAAGGCCTTATTGTTTGCCCTCACTAGAAGCAGATAAGGCTAAAGGTTGCTTTAGAGACCCGGGCACCTGGAGCCAGGGTCCAATTTAGTAAAACCACAATGTCAACATGGTTGTGGGCTACGGTCGGGAGAGAATGAAAAAAAAAAAAGGTTGTGATTACGCAGGTCGTAATCAGAAGTCAAAATATATAAACTTAAAGACCCTTGGATACAGTGACACATCATCATTAATTTCCATCATTTTAAGTAAACTATCACTCTGGCTCACAGGTAGAGGCACGATGACACATTTACAGTACGCACAATGTGGGACTGTCACTACTGAAGAAACTGTAGCCTCGTATTTATTCAAAGTGAGATTTTCTATAAATAATTATAAAACCATGATTTAATGAAGACACCATAAGCAAAACATGCATCTCCTGTATATATACATTTATGTCTATAAATGTATATGCACATATGTATATTGCAAAGAGGAAAAACAAAAATAAAGTTGACTTTTTTTTATTTTATTTATTTGACCCTCAACTATGACAATAAAGGACTATTCTATTCTAATTAGTCGCCATAAATGTGCAGATAAAAATTGTAAAAATCTCATTCTACAATCTGAGGATATCGATAAATAGCAAAAATAAATAGATAAATAAACACAGCATGATTAGGTTACACGATTACACAATGATTTGGAAATTAATGTATTTTATGTAATATTAATATATTTTCAGGGATTGCCACAGTTAGTCAACGATTTCCATCTCCCCCCTGTCCTCTGTATCTTCTACTCTAACTCCAACTACCTCCATGTCCTCCCTCACTGCATCCATCAACCTCCTCTTTGTCTCCTACCTGGTAGCTCCATCTCTATGATCATTCTTCAACATGTCCAAACCATCTCAATCTACAGAAGCTAGATGTTCAGAGGAGAAGAATATTGTTTCTAGAATTTTATTTCTTAATTATCTAAAATATAAGTGTCGGAAAAAATTACTCCATAAGGCGGATAGCAAAGAGAAAATTAAATCAAAATTAATTTGCTTGCAGGATACTATCTCTGCAGACACCTAGCCTGAAATATCCCAGTGAGACTTTACATTAGTGTTATAAAAGCTCCATCACAAGTGTCTGTTCCTGGTGGGCTCATCATGAGCTAACTAGTCTAATTAAGCCTGGTCAAACACAACAACTCAACTAAATTGTCACTGGCGGATGTAGACATCGAACCTTGTTAAAATCAATGGAGTATTTATTTCCCACATCGGTAGGGATGGAGAAAAGTCCCGTGTGCTGCCAGCTGAAGGAGCTGGGGACTCTCGCCACTGGTGTGGTGTCTTTCCAAAAACAACTTGTCTGAGGTCGCTGCTGAGCCGGAGTCTGACACAGTGATTATAGGTGGTGATCCCAGTGAGGAAAACTGTGGTTTTGTGTAAAAAGCGTCTGAGAAATCCATTGTGAGTTTCACCTCTACTCAGGCAGCACTTGACTCAATTACTGCATTTGCTGCAAATAGGTAACAAATTGCTCCTGTTTCGCAACCGCCGGTAGTTTTGTAAAGCGAGGTGGTTTTAAAAAAAAAAAAGAATTAACCTGACTCACTTTTTTGGTTTTACGATACATTTCCTCACACCATAGCCAAAATGTCATTTAATAAACCTTCGTTATAACAGGCATAACTATGCAACTTAGTTATGGAGCAAAATTAATTATATTTATGACAATTTATACTTTTCAGTAAAAAATGTTCTACTTTTGTAAAAACTTAGAGTGTGGGTTATGATATTACCAATAAAGTATTTTTTTTCTAATCTTTGGAAAAAAATCATTTTAATCCAAAATATCCTAAAAATAAAAAACAACTCTAAAATATCAAGTCATGCCAGAACTAGTCTTTCGCTTGTTTGCGATTGAAAACCAGAACTGCTGCAGTTGTCAAATGTGTGTATGTGCATATCTATACATGTTTTGGGATTATAACTGCGACACACAAAAAACAAAAAAAAAATTCAAGGGTCGATGCACGTACAGATCATCATGACGTGTTCTGTGCCACTCGGGACACATTGTAAACCCGATCAGTCACCCAATAAATCCTGCTGGAGGGAAAACACAACACGGAATATATGGCTGTTTAATGAACATGAGCTTAGGTGGCGGTGCAGTGGACCGGACTTGGCCTGAATGGGGTGCCTGGGTTCAGCTAAAACGGGGTGAAATCCACTGGGACCAAGTTCAGTGTGGAGAGCACGGGGCTCCAGGGGAGTAGACACAAGGCCACAGTCACAAGGGGTTAATTGTAGGTGTTTAAAGAGCACATGTCATTAAAGAGCTGCTGGGTGGAAAGACTCCTATTTATACACCACAGAGGTAATGAGGTGAAATTATTCCGTCCGACAAAGATGGGATGTGACCACAGCCGAATGACGGAGACTCCCCTGCTCTACCTCCTTCTCCCGGGAATGTTTTCTGTCCAAATACAGGGGCCGAATTTAATTAATTCCAATTTACATACAGCCAGCTGTGGTTTCCATCCAATCCTAGAGCCTGAGCTCCGTCATTGTAGGAAATTGATTGGTTAATTAACAACTCCCCTGATGCAACAATTATACTGGAATTAACGTAATAGGCCTCAGATGTGTTTACATTACACACACACACACACTGACATGATAACATATATAAACACTGTTTTTAACAGCACAATTTAAGATGATATCTGGAAATATTATATGGATACTTTTTTACACATTTTTAAATAATGTTGCACATGCAGTACATCACTGTCCTTTTCTCACTTAATATAATAACTTTTCATAACCAGATAACTACAGTCATGGCAGAAATGGACTGTTTCTTGTTTATTTCATTGCCCCATACTCCAAAAGCTTCAATTGTTTGGACAATTATGATGAAAACCAGAATTTACAGCTGAAATATGGTCATTTTCTATGTTTTTCATGATAGTAACCAAAATCACTTGCATCAACAGCTATTTAATATTTTATTTTTATAGAAAAGATTAGAGAAGCCCGATTGAGATGGTACGGACTATCTCAATCTGTCCAGAGGAGGGACATTGGTTACACTGGTAGTAGAATGATCCTAGAGATGGAGCTACCAGGCAGGAGACAAAGAGGGGATTGATGAGGGACATGGAGGTAGTTGGATTCAGAGTAGAAGATGCAGAGCACAGCGGGAGATGGAAAATGTTAATTGCTGTGGTAACAGCCGAAAAAAGGGACAAACCGAAAGGAATAGAAGAAAAAGATCCTAATATTTATTTATAACTGTATTGAAGGTGCATAAATATTGTTTTTTTATTATTCTAATAATTAAGTAAAACCAAATTAATACATGTGCTATCTCAGACCACTGACTTTCCTTACAGTCTAAACAATGCTTTTCCAAACCCTGGTTAAAATGGAAGCAAATGGACTTCATGTATACGTCAAGAGCAGTAAGGTGCACTAGCTGAGGTTAAGTGGGACTTGACAACTTTGTTGTGCCTGAGGCAAGGGTCATCAAAGGTAAGTGGGGCCAAAGATCATCAAAGGAAAGCAACAGTTCAATTGTGCCCTAAAGATGTCAAAGAACAAGAAAATGTCCTAACATGGAAGACATCTGAAGGTACAAGAAAAGCAGAACAATGAAACAGGAGTATATTCTAGTTTTGCTTTTGTCCTCATTGCCAAACATTTATACTTTGTGGTAACACCTTTGACTACAAAGGCTGTTAATTTTTCATAAGAGGTCCGTAAGAAGTTATGCTGAAAGAAACCCAGGTGATGTCAGATGGCAGCGCTAGGGCAGGTAATCACAACTGTACAACATAGATACATAAGTACAGTCATGGAAAATAATTCTTAGACCACTCTTTCTTTAATTTCTTGTCCATTTAAAAGTCTGCTTCCACTTAATCTACATTAATCTGGACAAATATAATAACAACAAAAAAGGCTCATAATT
>JAFBJS010054488.1:0-16662 GCA_016785265.1 Paraplagusia blochii | reverse complement strand
AATACAGTGCTTTTAGTCATTGCATGGTTTTGTGTTCATTGTTTCCCCCAGGTGATAAACCTTTAGTGGAACAAGGCATTAAGATGAACAAGGAATTGAAGAAAACGAAAAGCAGAGTGGTCTAATCATTTTTTTCTATGACTATATTCATGCAAGAAAGGATGAAAAAAGCAGATAAACATACTTTGACATATTAATAAGAGTGCAGTAATTAAAACAGATATAAGTTCTATTAAAACACCAAATTATCTTAATACAAAAAAAAACAACAGCAAGCACCACTTAACGTCTATATCTTTTTATTAGAATAAGTTTTAACATGTTTTTTTACACTCTTTGTTATTTGTTACAAAACAAATATCATTTCTAGAACCGACATAACCAAACTCTGATCATACTTTTTGTTGTTGTTTTTTTTTTGTGTAAAATACATACTTTTATCTCACAGTTGTTCACACTGTAGTAACAATAATACTGTACAGATAGCAAAACTTATATAAATATTAAATAAATAAGTTATATAATACTGTACAGATAGCAAAATGTTTTTAAATATTAAATAAATAGCAATTATATACATATACTATACATGTACTGAAAATACAGTAACGATTATAAAAAATACTATAAGTATTTACATATTTTGCATCAGGATCCTACAAGGGTGTCACTCCTACCTGGATAGACTATATTTTAAAGACCCTTAACCTGAGCTGCTCTCCCACACATAAAATGTAGAAGAAATGATCCTAAACACACCAGAGTATCAACCCTGTTCTCCTACACAGTAGAAAAAAAAATGAAGAAATGTCTTGGTGCATATCTAGACTATTTCCTCCTCCTCCTCACCTTCATCTCCTAAATCTTCACCGGTGGCGTCCTGGTACTGCTGGTACTCAGACACTAAGTCGTTGGTGTTGCTCTCTGCCTCTGTGAATTCCATTTCATCCATCCCCTCTCCTGTGTACCAGTGCAGAAAAGCTTTACGGCGGAACATGGCCGTGAACTGCTCCGAGATGCGTTTAAATAATTCCTGAATGGCAGTACTGTTGCCAATGAAGGTGGCGGCCATCTTCAGACCTCGAGGAGGAATGTCACAGACGGCCGTCTTGACGTTGTTGGGGATCCACTCCACAAAGTAGCTGCTGTTCCTGTTCTGAACGTTCAGCATCTGTTCATCCACCTCCTTCATGGACATGCGTCCCCGGAAGATGGCAGCGACTGTTAAGTAGCGCCCATGGCGCGGGTCACAAGCAGCCATCATGTTCTTTGAATCAAACATTTGTTGGGTAAGTTCTGGGACTGTCAGTGCCCGATATTGCTGGCTTCCCCGGCTGGTTAGCGGAGCAAAGCCTGGCATGAAAAAGTGAAGTCTGGGAAAAGGCACCATGTTGACGGCTAGTTTTCTAAGATCAGCATTGAGTTGGCCAGGAAAACGCAGACAGGTGGTCACACCACTCATTGTGGCCGAGACAAGATGGTTGAGATCCCCATAGTTAGGAGTGGTGAGTTTGAGTGTGCGGAAGCAGATATCATATAAAGCTTCGTTGTCGATGCAGTAGGTTTCGTCCGTGTTTTCAACCAGTTGATGGACAGACAGGGTAGCATTGTAGGGTTCCACCACAGTATCGGACACTTTAGGTGAGGGGACCACGCTAAAGGTGTTCATGATGCGGTCGGGATATTCTTCCCGGATTTTGCTGATGAGTAGCGTTCCCAAACCAGAGCCCGTGCCACCTCCCAATGAGTGTGTGAGCTGGAATCCCTGGAGGCAGTCGCAAGTTTCTGCCTCCTTCCTAACACAATCCAGGACAGAATCCACCAGCTCAGCTCCCTCAGTGTAGTGGCCCTTTGCCCAGTTATTACCTGCTCCACTTTGTCCAAAGACAAAACTGTCAGGTTTGAAGATTTGTCCAAACGGACCGGACCGCACAGAATCCATAGTTCCAGGCTCCAAGTCAATTAGCACAGCTCGAGGGACATACTTTCCACCCGATGCCTCATTGTAATACACGCTGATTCGTTCAAGCTGCAGGTCGCTGTCTCCCTGGTAGGTACCAGACGGGTCAATGCCATGCTCGTCACTTATGACTTCCCAAAACTTGCCTCCAATCTGGTTTCCACACTGTCCCGCTTGCATGTGTACAATCTCCCTCATATTGGTAGAAATTGTTATTGGAGACAAACTAAGAATATTTTATGAATGTCTTGTTTCCTCTTAGCAGTATTACTTGGTTTTTATTTTGTTTTTTGATTTTTTTCTTGTTTTTATCTTTTGTTTTGTTTTTTTCTTTAAATATTCCGCTGAAAAATACAATGAAAAACACAGACAGGATGTGAGGTTGGTCTTCATTTAATTGTATGACATCACCCTGAATATGAAAGTCGCATTAGTTACATGAAAGTAAAATGGCAACCTAACGTCAGATTATCAAATTGGAAGTGTTTTATGAGAAATGTGATGGATATTAAATAAAATATATTAAATTGTAAATTAACAATTATGAAGGGTGTAGTCTTGAATTGCAAAAATTGCACAAATATAACAATAAGTAAAATAAAATGCCAGCAGCTTCATTGATGCAGCAGCAGAAGTGTTTCAAACTACTACAACAATCTATTCCGAAGGAGTGACCCAAGGTTCTATATCAGGACCCCTGGATATTTGTTTCTTATCAACAAGATTGTTGTTGATAAGACGTAGGCAAAATATCAAATGGAAAAAAAAATAGCGTTATTCATAAAAGTATTATTCAGTGGCAATGTTTCAAGACAAGCAATGGAATCTTGAAGCATGAAAATATATATATATATTTTCCTAAAACACAAACAAACTTCTGCCTGTTCTCAGCAGTGAACGTTTAGTTAAAAGTACTTAGTGTACTTTAGTGTTTACTCAAAACAAGTGACAACACGTATAGAGTACTGGTCAGTAAAGTGTGGCCTGTCACATGCTCTGGTCTTACTCTTGTTAATACTACAGAGTGTTTCACCTGAAAATGCCCAATAGGCAGAATTTGGTTTCCAAGAAGTGATCATTGGGAAGGCGCCTGTAATTGCTGAAAGAGAGCAAACTAAGCAACCTGCCAAAATCATCAGGCAATTTCTGGAGAAGTCTAAAATGCCAAGGGAAGCAATATCTCCTTCCCTTTGCTTAATACTTTTCTTAAATTACTGCACAACTTCCTTTAAGGCACTGTTAAGCGTTTCGCTTTTTTTTTTTTGCAACAGAGAAGAAGTAGAACTTTAGAGTGAGTTGAGGTGGTGATTAATGCATACATACAGCAATGAAATGTCTGTCATTCCTCAGCTACTCAAGTTACACGGCTTGAAACAGCGTTTGTCCGTATGAGTGAAGGCCCAGTTTTTTGCCTTTCCTGTCTGCCTGCTGAGGCCAGTGTACTATGGCACAACGGTCAGTGGGCACCCACCCTGCATTTCCATCGGCGCCTGCCGTCCGCGCCAAGGCAGAAAAAGGTGAGATGGCTGATATATACACGCTCATACATGAGGCTGTCAAAAATCAGCGAGAGGCCACCTCAGTGTGTACTGGTACGTTTTCTGAGAGAAGGCAGAACTTTTACAGTCGGGCCATCTCTGACTTCAGCAGGAATGTGAAGTCAGAATAAATGGTGAAAGGCTGGTTCAGTGCCCTCTACTCTTTCTTTAGCCCTTTGACACCAGGGTGAAATACCCTCAAGATACCCTCTCCTCTGTAGCATCACAAGAGATGAGTACAAATCAAAGCAGTGACTTACTTTTACTTGGCACGCTAACCATCGACTGTTAAAATGTCATTGCGATGAATGCATATTTCATTATGTGTGTATTTAATTGAGGCACAGGAAGAGCCGCCTTAAGGCAAAGCCATGCTAAACAGTGATTTACCGTCATTGGGTAAATATTCTTTTTGGCTCCTGTGTTTTAGTTGTGTCTTCTTATTACTTTTCCAGATTAGGGATGACCTGCTGGGGCTAAACAGAGCCTGTCCTACAATTTTTCAGTAAAGCTGAAGACAAATATGCTCCCTTTGACTTTTTATTTTGAAACTTCACGTTAGAAAAACGACGTTAATACTGTATTTTTTGTCATTTATTGAAACTTTAAAAACACTCCCTTCATTGCTGTTACTTTTATTTTATTTCCTTTATCACAGTGAAACTATCTCAGGAATTGTAAGTGTATATTTTTGTTTTCTAGAATATTAGACGAAAGACAACTGTTGAGTGTTCTTGTAAAATGTGTTCTTGTAAAAACACACTTTTTTAAGGGGTCAACAATTTCCATCTCAACCTGTCCTATGAACTCCCACTATATCCATGTCCTCTCTGACTGTATCTATTAATTTCCTTTGTGTCCTACCTGGTAGCTCCATCTCTAGGATCATTCTTCTACCAATGTATCCACTGTCCCTCCTCTGAACATGTCCAAACCATCTCAATCTGTCTTCTCTAGCTTTTCCCCCAAAACCTTCCTGTCTGTGTTGTCCCTCTAATCACCTCATCCCTGATCCTGTCCATCCTTGTCTCACCTAAAGAGAATCTCAACATCTTTAACTCCTCCACCTCCAGCTCTGCCTCCTGTCTTCTACCTATTTCTAGTGTCTCTAATCCATCCATCATGGCTGGTCTCACAACTGTCCTGTAAACACAGTGAGTACTGCACATATTTACTGAATTTAGTTATGTTTAATGTATAAATTACTATGTGTCATTGAAAAAAAATGTAAAACATATCTTTTGAGCATACTGCTGAGTAGTGAGTAGCACCAAATCATTAACTAAACTTAATTAAGACATCACTAAATGAAACCGTTTCCTCTTAACAGTAGAAGCTGGGGTGATGCGCCCACAGTGTTTATCTGAGCTCTGTTGTTTCAACCCCCTGAGTGACTTTTTAATGGGAATCCCAGAACTGCCCTGGTTATGCAGCACCTGGAGAAATCATCGTCTACGTTTGCATGGCACCCACTGAGAGCCATGAGCATCATTAGAGAAACTCTCCCAGATAATTTCCATGAATATAAGAAATGTGCCTCCCTTCTTCCTCCCGAGGGAGGACACAGGAATAAACGAGTACACCATGGTGCCTGCAGACCAATAACTTTTCCGCAAATGTGTTCCCGTCGGAACTCGACAGAAGCCAGATTACCGTATGACTTGGATGACGGTTCGGGAAAGGTATTCGGGTTGGGTTCAGCCTTAGTAACACTTCACAGTAGCCATAAAAAAATTGTTTGTTTTTATATATTTTATAATATGATATATTATATATTAATATATTATATACTTTTATAATATATATATTATATTGTATAAGAAGTATTGCCTCTATGTGACTAAACTTTTGAGTACTGTAGTCTTGATGTTACTTGATATGATTCCATAACTTCCCAAAGGATAGTCCCGATGGACTGATAAAGTTCCTTCTGTCTGTCTGTCTGTCTGTCTGTCTGTCTGTCTGTCTGTCTGTCTGTCTGTCTGTCTGTCTGTCTGTCTGTCTGTCTATCTATCTATCTATCTATCTAACTAACTGTCTGTCTGTCTGTCTGTCTGTCTGTCTGTCTGTCTGTCTGCCTATCTATCTATCTATCTATCTATCTATCTATCTATCTATCTATCTATCTATCTATCTATCTATCTATCTATCAGCATCATTTCCATGCCAGGGTAAGACAGTGTATGAAAACTTATTTTAACAAAAACTTCAATACCGTTCTGCTGTGTGCATGGCTCATACTTTCTTTTTACATACTTTTTCTGGAAAGTAATAAAACATTTTATATTCTCCTGTCACAGTCGATTGTGTTTTAGGACTGTCATGAACAGTATGTCATTTTTTACTGTTTTTATAAAAGTCCCCCTGAACTGTATACCTGCCTGTCTTTAAGCACAATTTCATCGAGGCGTAAAAATCCAAACAGGTCAGTGACTGACTGGTCTAAACCCAGAGTTTCTGTCTATGATGAGAGCTTTCTTTGGTAAATTAAACTTAGAAGCCTGACCTCTGGCTTCCTTTGCTGATTACACCATAGAGTTGCATCCCTGGAGTCGGGGTTTAAACAGTGTGGGTGGAGGGTTAAATAAACCTTAGAGCTGTAAATTCACATTATCTGTGGAGCTTAAATTTAATCCACTGATCAACATCGCCTCTGTGACCCGGCGATTTGGTTCCATGCAGGAAATGATGAAAGGGAACAGAGCTGCTGATGACTTTAGCAGCGTGCCTCCTCTAATGGCAAATCACTGCCTATGTTTCAACAGCAGTGGGTGCCAATATATATGAACCAATGTGGAACAAAGATTTTCAAAATATTTTTTGGTAAATTTCTTAACTTAAAAAAAGGGAAGTTGTTGTTGATCCCAAGTGTTTTTGGGAATTTGGCCTCTGCATTTAACCCAATAGTGAAGTGAGTGGGGTGGAGCTAGCTTAGAAAGCGCCCAAGTGCAGTGTGTGGGGACCTCAGCCATAGCTTGGCGGTAGGGGTCTTGTGGATCCAAGTCCATTTCTTCAACCACTGGGCCACCAACTGTCCAGAGATCTCCAAGAGGTTTTTAGTGAATGGTCACAATAACTTAATTGAGTCAACAGAGAGTATGGGAAGCAAACCCAATACTTCCATCCATCCATCTTCATCTGCATAACACATAGTGTGATTTGGGTGACAACCCATATTACAACGCACTGTACTGGCCCTTCATGAACCTTCATGAGTCTGCAGGGTGCCAACCACCCTAACCAGAATTCAGTCTTATCCATGAGATGAACTTTGTAGTTCCTTACTAAACACAAGAGAGTTTCCTGTTCAGCTGAAGTGCTATTACCAAGATCTGAAACCTTTTTAGAAAAGAAATATTTCCTTCTATTGAAAAAGCCTTCTAGAAACAAAAAGAGAAAACTCAATTGTTTGGGTTGAGCTCACGCCTACATGGTGCACTACACCCTTTTATCCACAGAGCTGTGCTAGTTTATGTTATTCCCTTCAGTTCATTGCACATTTTTTTTAAACTAAACCCTAAAAAATATTCAGTATACAAATAAAAGGTCTTGTATTCATATTGCTCTGGCACGACCCTTATATTAAGCAGAACTTTACCCACTCATCTTTTAAACATGCTCATGCAGCATCTGTGTATCACTGCGAGAAAAAAAAAAAAAAAATCAGCCAAAACACGGGTTTCATCAGTAATTGATAGGTGCTGGATTTGGTTCACTGGCCTCGTGTCACCGTTGCCACTACGTGTTAAGAATATATCAGAGCTGTAGCTGCGCGAGGCAGGGAGATGGTGGAAACAAGTCTGTCATGACTAGAGAGAGTGGCGCACATGCCATGCTTGTCAGGATGACTAATAGCCTGGGGCAATAGGTCTCTCCGTGGGGTGTTAACAATCAGCCAGGCCTCAGGTTGAAGCCTGACAGCCAGCCACATGACTAGGTCATGCAAGCCAGTCACCTGCACTACATAGTTTAAAGAACTTTATCTTACTGGGTTTGAGTCACCTGATTTTACGGTTTCTGTTTAAAAAAAAACCTACAGTATTTGCGTAACAAAAAAAAATATTAATTTGTGTTTTATTCATTCATTTCAATTTTAAATTGTTTTCATGTGTGCAAATCTTTCATTCACCTTAAAATATTACTATAGAGCAGGTATGGGCAAACTAAGGCCTGGGGGCCCGATTTGGCCTGTTGAGCTTTTTAATGCGGCCCGCCAACCTTGTCCACATTTTTCTTTGGCTTTCTGCTCGTCCCTTTTTTCAGGGGTTGCCATAGCAAGTCAACAATTTCCACCTAACCCTGTCCTCAGTATCCCCAACTCTAACTCCAACTCTCTCCATGTCCTTTCTCACTGTATAAATCTTGTCTTTGGTCTTCCTCTTCGTCTCCTACCTGGTAGCTCCATCTCTAGCATTCTTCCACCAATATAACCACTGTCCCTCCTCTGAACATGCAATCTTGTTCAAATTAAATAATGTATTTATATTATCATTACACTTCTGCTTGTTCCCCGCAGTGATGCACTTCACC
Organism: Paraplagusia blochii; assembly: GCA_016785265.1. Classification (NCBI taxonomy): domain Eukaryota; kingdom Metazoa; phylum Chordata; class Actinopteri; order Pleuronectiformes; family Cynoglossidae; genus Paraplagusia; species Paraplagusia blochii. The sequence goes on along the minus strand of JAFBJS010054488.1, from coordinate 8,634 downwards.
AGTAGGTGATGTCATAAGGAGTATTAGAAATGGAAGATTTTAGGTTTTATACATTGATTTTACATTTATGGTCATTTATCTTAGTTGGAACAAACGATTCATCCACCTGCTCTGGACTTGACCCCTGTGTTCAATTTTAAGACCAATTGAAGCCCGTGAGTCAAAGGTTTGCCCACACCTGCTATAAAGATTTCCTTTTTTTTTCTTCATACTCTCCTTCAGTAGGTATACTTGTGTGTGTTTTTTTTTCAAGGATAAAATTCAATAAAAGCATTCAAATCTAATCTTTATGTTAAGCCAGACTACATGTCCAAACACCGGAGTCATATCTCATGTCCTGGCTGTCCTGGCTGTGGACTCATCATTTGTCTGTCAGATTTCAACCACACTCTCCTGTACGCCTGTCATGATTTAGCAACATTTGAAATATGAAACAGCTGAACATGCTGTACGCAAACAGGTGTGCTCTGCAGGTACACTTTGTGCAGACAATGGATTGTCACTTACAAAAAACAAAAGCCTAATACAAAACACAATGCCGTTCCACACCCACATTTCAGCAGACCCTCCCACCAACACTGGCGTCTCTTTCAATCACTCCTGTTCGTCCGCACTCGTATGCGTAACACCGCAGCGCGACTTCGTTAAAAAAACGGTGTTAACAGCCAATTAGTCCTGAGCAGAGGCGCTGGTCGTTATGTTGCCCTGTAAGAAAAGCGCTTGTGCAGCGGCAGGCGCTAATTTCCAGGTGTGTGAGGCTGGTTTCATTTGGCCTGAGCAGACAGCTCGGCCCACTCTGTAAACAGTAACGTAACAACCTCTCGGGACAATAAAACGAGACCACCAGAAATCTTTGCAAGTTTTAAATGTAAATAAAATACAAACCTAATCTATTCCGATGATATAAATATATTTTAAATATACAAGCCATTGCATTAATTCCCATAAAGTCTATTATTTATTCATTTCAATGCGTGTACAAACCATATATGTAGAATTTACTTTTCCTAGAATTGGACGTTTACTAACTTTACTGCTTTTTTGATGATTACTTTTAATTATAGTTGTATAAATAGATGAATGCAACTAAACAGGACGTCCATGAGCGATAAACTGACCTGCACATGGATTAGATATGGACAAAAAAAAAACGTTTTGTAAAGTTTTGTAAGTACAAATAAGTAAATATAAATGATATGCGTATCAGATGTCTCTCAGCGTGGTTGTTTTTGTGAGTCATGCAGTTACTGAGGGGAATATTTTTCCTCCCAATTCAGAGATGTGACTGCCTCAGGTCTTGGCAGAGTCCTTCGCAGTCCTGAGAAAAACTTCCAGCTCCCGTGATTAAGTGTCTTTATTTAAGCCCATGAACTCAAATAAGCAATCGGAAGAAAACCGGGGCTTCAGACCTCCTCAACACGCTGTAGCTGGAAGCATCGAGCAGTGTAACTAACTGTACATCTACCACTACTTGTCTGCAATAGCCTGGTATCACTTAATTCTACTTTAATTTTCACATCAGCCATTGTATAAATACTTCCTCAAATATAAACAGGGATATTTTTAGAATCGTACAATTCTTGGTGGAAAACTGAACTGTTTTAAAAGAGTAAAAGTAGTGCTTGAACAAAACAAGGAGATTAAGGTGGCTGGATTAAAAAAAAAGAACCTTTTGTTTTCTGTGGTTTTATGAGCAAAATTAATTCCCTCTGAGCTGGTAGCCTCATCCTGTTTCTACATGTTTGATGTTGGAACTTCCTCATTCTCTCACTCTCTTCCCCTCTTCTCTATCATCATCTAACCCTGATGAGCAGAGAGTATGTTAGAAAGTTACATTTATGTGATTTTCTAACAATATCCTGAAAGTATATTGTTAGATAGTCAAAATCATTAAGTTAAGGTAAAAAAATCTGATAGATCATGGCATCGGCTGCTTCTGATGGGCCTCAGTCAGATTCATGTGTGAGTATTAATACTATTTTTAGTGCATTTTTGACGTGCGACGTCACTTCCACTGAGTTAACAATCTCTGCCCATGGGTGATTCACTGGCACCGGGTTGGAAGTGTCACCCTGACTGGCTAGGCACTGCATGGAGGTGATATCAGATTGCCAGACTAAGATTGATTTCCCATGTAATCTACAGTTTGCTAAAATGAAACAGGAGTTACAGGGTATCACATTTTCACCAGAAATATACAGTGTTTGTCAATGGATTATTGCAAGGTAGCAAAACTGAAGAAATCTAAAAAAAATCTAACCAAGGGCTGCATTCACCACCACTCTTATTATCTACTAAAACAAACTACAGGTTCAATTACCTTTGAAAGATGTGTTGAAGGAAAATTACTGTGAACTTTCTGGCACATCTCATTGCATCTCTCTTCTGTGATCTGGTGGGAAACTTTCAGTGGAAGTAGAGATGATGAGTAAGATTATATGCAATTAAAACATTGTGTTGTGCAGGACTTTTTTTTTTTTTTTAATCTCCAGATGTATGTGTCAGGGTTTGATGGGTCACTCACCTTTCACACAAGGTATGCAAGAATGGTGCTTATGTGCCAGAAGAAAGTGTTTTGCAAACCTAACTTTATTTTGGGATAAAGAAACCATGACAAATATGTCATTCATAACAGCAGATGCCATGTTAATCTCCAGGACGATGACAGACACATTCAAACAGTCAACAGCGGAGTCAGCTTTGAGGATGCAGTCTGTTGTAACTGCTTGTACCATGAATGAGACAGGCCTGTGTGCTCTGTCAGTACACAGTGTGTCCCACAGCAGGTTCAAACAGCCAACAACACACTAACCTGTTTAACTCACTCGGCGCCCGAGCCACTGATAGACCCACTTTGCTACTACGAGCTGATCCAGCCCCTAAAACGAGCTGCAGCCGTGGTTAGGGCCCGGACCAAGCCTCCATTCACCTTTTAAACCCAGATGTTTATTTTCAGAGGCATTAGAGGAAACACTCGACAGGACTTATCAGATCTAAACAGTCGCACGTCTTTGTTTTGTTACACAGGCCTCCTCTCAGCTCGGCCTCATTTTGTGCAATTGTTTTCTTTCTTACTTGGTAGAATAACACAGTGGGCTGCATTTAACACAAGTGGTAAGGGAATCGGTTAGTGTAAACAGGGCAAATACAATGCACACTGGGACTTTATCTGAGACGTTCCTGTTATTCTGTGGTCCTTACGGGCCGGTCGGGGTCTAAAATTAAAGCATGCGCATGTTTGAGGAAAACTAGGTGAAACAAAATATGGGCAATTTCGCGCAAAGTTAGAATCATCCCATTCAGACGACTCTTTTCACTCAGTTCTACTTTTCATTACTGCGTGTCCAAACACCACAACCACTGAGGATGAATCATTCAAACACAATAAAGTAATATGATTTCAAGGAGTGGATTCAATCTGCGATCATTTCCTCATATTAATATGTTCCCCCAGACAAGAGGTTGGAAGTGAACTTTACTGAGAATCCTTCAGTGCTGTGGACACTGTAATACACATGGCCAACATGGTGGCAGTGTTGCACTGTCCTGGAGACAACGCATGCCTGTCCTGCATGTGTATGACAAAGTGAGTTGGGGAACTTTCAGACTTTGTTGTTATGCTAATATATAATACTGAACAGTATCTTCATTAGCTTTTAGCCAAAGGACCGAGATATTGAAGAGAAAATAAATAAAACTGTGTTTTGTTCAAGACTGGGTGAAATGCCAGTGTGAAAATACTTTGTTAACTTCACAATGACATAATCAAAAATTGCCTGAAGTGGAAATTCCCTGCATGATAATCATGACTAGACAACAAGCTTTATACTTTATACACCACTAACATTAACTTTCCTACTTATATGTGTTCTGGTTGTACATACATCAACTCCACCCATATGGTTCCTATTGTATTGGTCTTTTTTGTACTTATCCTACTCTTGTTCGTTGCTGTACTGCTGCTGTAACCATAATTTCCAGAAGGATACTGATACTACCAAGGGATCTATCTATCTATCTATCCATCCATCCATCCATCCATCCATTCATCCATCCATCCATCTATCTACCATCCACCCATCCATCTGTCCGTCCGTCACAACACTGCTGACCACTGTTCAGCTGCAAAGTCCGGTTTTTAGCCAAGTATTAAGACAAACATCTTCCACATTTCTTTTTCCCAGCCCACTTTTTTATGCAGCCAGCAGGAGTCCTTCTAGTTTGGGCCGAGTCTCACTTTGCCAACTGTGCAATAAAATAAACACACAGTAAATCCAACTTGATTAACATTAATCACGATCACGTCACTGCTCGTGCACCGACTGAGGGCTTATACACACACTCCCTGAGAGGCAGAGCTGCACATTCAGGAGTTGTTTTGTGATAATAAATAAAATCCCACTGAATGGGGATATCAGAAAAAAAGCGGTTAACAACGCAGTTCAACACGGGTGTTAGACACGGGAAACTTCACTTTATTTCCCTGAGCTGCACCCAGAAAATGTGCAGCATTGCATAGACGCTTTCAAAAAGGGCCATTTCAACTGTGCCACAGCCAGACATCGTTTGAGTAAAGGGTCCCGCAAGACTTGTAAGGTAATGTCAGGGATTGTATTTCAGCTAAAATTAGCCATTATACTCAATTTATTACTCAGATTGAGGACTCAAAAATACCAGTAATGGTCTCCTAATTATAAAAGTTATGCCTGAAGTTTAAGATATACAGTTGCTTTTTAATTCATACCATATCACTTGCAGGGTATATGTGTAAAAGTGGCAGTTATTTCAGCCTACGTCTCCATGAGGTATTAAGCTGGTCTGCAAAGTTTAAAAAAAAAAAAAAAAAAAAAGTAAAATCTAAAAAGAGGGTTTTATGGAGGTGGAGCAATAACCTTCTTTCCTCAGATGACTTCAAAATGTCCTAGTATACATACATAGAGGTATATATGTATACATATATATACATATATGTGTGTGTGTGTGTAAATGTGTATATTTACATACAGTCACATTATTTTTTTAACAAATCGAACAAAATTGTCAAAGTTGCTCAATGACACAATAGGTATGTAACTTGCCATACATTATATTTCTATGGCACTATGAACTATCATAAGGGCAGTTGGTGGCCTAGTGGTTAAGGAAACTGACTTAGGTTCGCAAGTCTCCAGTTCGAATCCCCCATTTGCCAAGTTCACCAACATGTATTTTTTTTTTTTTGCTAAGTATTTTTTGATGTTTTTTTTGTTTTTTTTTACATACATTCCTGCATTAGATGACTTGTACACAGACGACAGTGGATTTTTTTTTTTCAGCTGTTCACGCAAAACCTCATATGAAACAAATGTCCCTTTGATTGAAAAAAAAAAAAAAAACTTCCTCCTCATTGTTCAAACACAGGTGTAGATTTTGGTAAAAATGGCCGCCTCCGCCTGCTTCTCCTCCCACTGCTCCTCCTCACAGCATCGGGTCTGTGAAACCTTCTGCAATCAACACATATGAAAACAACAACCCCCCTGGGCCCCACCCTGACAAACACTCCCTGTCGAGTTTTTCCACCTTTTGAATTTAAACACCGACAGTAAGTGCGTTACGTGTCCTGAAAAGTTGTTTCTTTGCTATAGAGGAGAACAGACAGGCCTCTGTCTCAGGTCACCAACAACAACACCCAGACATCCGCCCCTTTCATCCTTCCTGTTGTTAGATTACATTCGGAGTGAGACGGCACCACCTGGACCTTGTTTACAAGTACTTCTCATTTAAAAATGAAATAAAAAAATGTACAAAATGAAATAAAAAATATTTCTAATATTTTTTTAATTATTTTTTCTTCCTTATAATCCACTTAAACAAAAAACATCTAGATCAGAGGTCTCAAACTCGCGGCCCTTGGGCCATTTGCGGCGCATGGGATGATATTTTGTGACCCCCACCTCAATGTGAAAGTTGAATTTACAATAATATTTTATAGATTTGTTCTGCACAATTTATGGTAAATCCTATAGTTCTCAAAACCCTGTCCCCTTCTGGATCAATGTTGTATTACACAGATTTTTTTTTTTTCTTGTGTATTGAACACTGAAAGCTGACGCGGCCCTTTGGTGAAATGATAGTGTGGCTGGTGGCCCTCAACCTATTTGACTTCAGACCCCTGTCTAGATCAAGATGCCAAAAATACTTTGTACTTTAGGCATAGCTTATGCATATGCATGTATTATTGCCTAAGCTCTGCAGTAGCTGACGACTTGACAAGAGACATAAGTTGACAGGTGCAGCCACAGCAGCTGACCTTCACTCTAGGCCAGAAACATTTTAGCTACTTTGTCTTGAGCCAAACTAAAGAAAACTCTGTTTAGCACAATGTTGAAAACTCTACCTATAAATCCTGTGTTTTGCCTTATTTAAGGCAAACAACAATAATGAAAGACCTTGTCCTTGAATATTGTTTGCAGTAGTTTGCAGGTTTTTACAGCAGCCAGCACATTGACTTACTCCTCTTTCCCTCTCACTTGATAAGATTTACAACTGAAGTTGCAGAATTGGCAGGCGGAGACCTTCACAGAAAGGTGTCTGCAGGGATACGGCAAAGTATTTATCGTAGCAACAAGTCCTGTTTTTTTTGTTTTTTTTTTCATCATTGTATCATTTGCAGTTGCACTTTAACAGAATGAAGGTTTTCCCTGAACACGGTCCAAGAGAGGACAGGGGACAGTTACGGGGCGAAGGTTGAGTGATTGCCACTATCAGCTAATATTCTGTCGACCTCTGGCTGCCTTCTGTTTACGGTGGTGATTGGTATTAGAAATCTGCAGATGTGAAGTCGCTTTAAACCGATAGATCAGGACTGTCAAACTCAATTTCATTGCAGGCCAGAATTTAGCAGAGAGAGAGAGAGAGAGAGAGAGAGAGAGAGAGAGAGAGATCAAATAGCAACATTCTTATTTCCCATGTGTAAAAAAAAATGTATGTGCTATAACAAAAAGCATGCATTATCAATATTTCTACTAACAACAAATTCTGACAACATATACAATCAACATACTGGTGGGCTAACTCTAGCACACATTTGATTTCGTCTCGTGGCCCAGATATAATTACACTGCGGGCCAGATTTGGCCCCCAGGCCTGAGTTTGACACCTGTGTGATAGATATTTCAATTTGCATGCCACAATAATTAGAGAAAGGATCAAAACAGTGCCCTTCTGATCTCCTCTGCTTCAAAGGCTTACTGTGAAAATGGTGGTTTTACCTCAGCTTTAATTAAAAAAAAAACAACAGGTAAATGGGATAATCCTATTTATGTTTGCTCAACTACAAAGAGTCACATTTTTGCATTTTACCAAGTCAAATATGTCCAGCTATGAATGCAAATGACCTGGCCGATGCTAGGACAGAGGCATAAGCTTTAAAATGACCAAACCTGTCATGTTTAACATGACGACCTGTGATCGTGAGTATCACTGCACTTTCACAGTTTTATCAAAGCCCTGGTGATAAGGAAAACAAAAAAAGTAGTTGCAGAAACTATAAACTATGATCGGACGTCAGTGATCCTGGCTGAAGTTCCTCTCATGTGTCAAAACTACATTTGCATGACAGCCAGACAGAGGGTGCCGCATGTCAACGCACAACTGCTAAGCCCAGATCAGAAGTAGTATTTTCATAATCTGTTGACTCTGTGAGTAAATGAGATGTGTAAATATTACAAATTATAGAGATTGGGAGTGGGAGCAGTTAGAATGTAAATACGATGTGTGTCGGGACAGCTGTGAACACAGAATAGTGTTTCTGGGTGAGCATGGGAAAAAGAGACGTGACCTGAGTGTCAGAGTGGAAATACAAGTTACACTGGGTGAACCATTTCCTCAATCATTCCAGCCTTTGTCCTGGTCTCAGAGGGCACCTGCTGTAAAACGATGTCGCTGTTACCTGTCTGTCTGTGCTGCACTGACCTTGAACATTTTATTTAACAACAAATACTTCCATCAAAATAAACCCCTTGTTGTCATACTCAGGCCTGGGGGCCAAATTTGGCCCGCTGTATAATTATATTTGGCCCGTTATAGCACATACAGTATGTTTTCTTGTTGTAGCTCTGTAAAAAAAAAAAATGTATTAATAAAATATATATTTAAAGACAATAGATACAGAATAAGTAACAACTACTACTGATTTCTATTTTAATTTCACATGTTTTTGATAGTATGACGTTTTGGCTATTACAGGTTCAATGTTTTTTATATAAAAAAACATTTAATATCTGGCAAGCAGGGAAAATATGTATATTTAAAGTTATTTTTTCCATAAATATTGAGTTTGGCCCGTGGCTTCATAGTAGTTTTTTTTTTATTTTGGCCCATTGAGATACATAGAGTTTGACCCCTCTTCCTTTGCATATATGAGGTCAGAAAATGCACAATTTTAATGCAAAATATCTCTGTATCCACCTCCAATCCAATGCTATAAAATATATGATATGTTGAAGTAAAACCAAAGCGTTCAAACCTTTATATTTTTACTACAACTTCCGAAGGAAAAAAATACTCTTTGAATGTAGGCTGAGGTTTATCTTCAGATGAAAAAAAAAAAAAAGTGAGCTCATCTTTCAGGCAGAAGAGCTTTTATGTCTCTTT
>JAFBJS010054486.1:9688-20542 GCA_016785265.1 Paraplagusia blochii | reverse complement strand
GAATCTCAGCATCTTTAACTCCTCCACCTCCAGCTCTGCCTCTTGTCTTCTACCTATTCCTAGCGTCTCTAATCATCATGGCTGGTCTCACAACTGTCCTGTCAACCTTTCCCTCCACCATAGCGGACTTTTTTCTACCATAAATCACTCCAGAGACCTTTCTCCAGTTGTTCCATCCTGACTGTACTCTATTCTTCTCCTCTCTTCCACAGGAGCTCTGAACAGTTGAGCCTAAGTATTTGAACTCCTCCACCTTCTCCACCTCTGCTCCTTGTAACCTCACCACTCCACTGTTCCCCTTTCCATTCACACACGTACTCAGTCTTTCTACGACTGAGCTTCATTCCTCTTCTGTCCAGTGCAAACCTCCTGACAATCATTTATGAAGAGAAATGAAGTGTTCGACCAATGACAAAAACCTTGAATGACTATGTATTTTACTGTTACCGAGCAGATAATATCAGGCAAAAGCCAATGTGATTGAAGACGGGATGCTGTCTTGTCATGCAATAGAAGCATAAGTCGGGGAGATTTATGAGCTGGATCCTCAGTTGACATCAGGGTTTGTAATCAGAGTGTCACCGATGTTTGAAACTGGATTTCTCAAATGCAAGGCATGCTGCTCCGTGCATTGCTCCAGCTCTGCTTACAGTCCATACGGCACCTCAGCTGACAGGTCCTGTCCGAGACAGACTTTAACCTAAACTAATGAACAAGATTTTCACCAGAAGTCAACGATGCTTTCAAGCTCATTAATGCAGCACAGAAATATATATGAGAAACATTAAAGAATAAGAGTAAATAAAATCTCCTGTAAAATCCAGACTGGTTTTATAGTCTAGTTTAGTGGTCCCCAACCACTGGGTCGGGGACCGGTACCAGTCCGTGGGTGAATTGGTGCCGGGCCGCTGATAAATAATGTTTCGTTTGGTCCCAACTTGCTATTAATTACACTTTGTCCATAACCATATCAACAAATGAACGTAACAATAGGCTAGGATCATAATCATATCCATCATAAATGCTACTTTATTTATAATATATAAATATATATAATATATTTATAAAACTTTATTTGATTAGAAAATGTTTTAGATAGCTTCAAGCCGGCGTCATTGACACAAGATACTAACCTTGTATACCGGTCTGGTAGCAGAGAGTTATAGCCTGTGTGCACTTGAGAAAACCTTGTTGAGTGCATGCACAGTTAATTCGGGTAGGAAGATTTTATAGGTAGGAAAATATTTCTGAACACAGGAAATTTCACTTTATTAAGTGATAGATAATGCCACAACTCTATGCGCAAAAAAGGGTTTGGGGAACACGGGTCTAGTTGACCTGATATAAATATAAGAACTTACTGGTTGACCAGTAGGGGGTGATTTACTTTATCACCATGGCAGTGTTATCATTGTCATCAACACACTCTTGCAGCTAAGGCTGATGGTCACCTGTTGTGATAATGACTCTACCGTCTATGCACTGGGGCAAATTTGACTGATATTTTTCTTCGATGTGAAGGCACAGTGACAGGATGAGCTCACTGACAGATTCAGTGGTTGATTTTAACTCTGAAACATACAAATACCAGTTGTTAATGCGAAGAGCTTGTCCTTAGGTGAAGCAACTTACTGCAACTAACAACTAACTGTTTTTTCAATCACTGTGATTGAGGATTAGTATGGAAATAAATGTCCCCCGCTGTTGTTGAACTTTTCTCCAGAGGGACATCGATCTCTGCCATTCAGCGAATTTCTAGCTCTAATCTCCAATCCATTTACTGTGAATGATTATCCTGATTTGTCCATTTCCCTCCTTTAACGTTATTGTGTTTTGCCTTCTCAACCCTGTCAAAATAAAATAATCCTTGGTATGAATCCTGGAAATTGAATCTAATTGGAGCTAAATCCTTCCTTGGAGCCAACAGCATATTGATCGGTTGCTCATTTGCCCACAGTGTAGCCATGTACAGGATCCATCTGAGCAAGTAAAACAAATGGTGAATTAACAGTGTGTGCACTGGCGCTCACAGCTGAGTAATACTGGCCAAGGGCAAGGGGAAAGGGAGTTCTGAAAGCAGTCGGCAAATAGCAGTACTGTAAGGTTTGAAGTCATTGATAGAGAATGTTGAGTTTTACTGAAGAGAATGTACTTGGCCTTGCAGTTGCTATTATTTACCAGTCTCTGGAAATCAATGGATATGTGCTTTGGTACAGTTGTAGCTTGATGTATAGGTATAATTTGTTTTCGGACCAAGCTCTAAACTAAAAATCTCCTGTATCTCCTGTCTGAAGGTCCTTGTATCCGCACTTTATGAGTGTGTCCACCCTCCAACCCCTGGGTTTGACTGGTTTTGTATTAAAACTCACCAAAAAAAACGTGTTGACCTCTATCCCCAATCCTCCCAACAACCCCCCCTTGGTTCAATGGGGGTTGAACCCAAGGTGTTCAGCCCTGGTTGAGGGTTGAAAGATGCAACCAGGGTTGAAGGATTCAACGGTTAGCATCTCTGTATCTCATATATTCACCCGTATCTCAAGATTTAGCTCGGTACCTGACTGGTATCTTGGACTAAAACAACGTCCACACTTCCCCCTTTAACGTTGTCATGGTGTTCTCTACTACGTCCGCCTTACGACAACAACAACACACATAGGGCGCACTGCACTATGGGGCACGCCGTATCTATCAGCAGCGAATTAGTGTGAATTATAATATCTAAAACAACGCCCACACTTCCCCCTTTAACGTTCTCATGGTGTTCTCTACTATGTCCTGCCTTACAACAACAGCAACACACATAGGGCGCACTGCACTATGGGGCAAGCCGTACTTGGGGCGCACTGCACTATGGGGCAAGCCGTACTTGGGGCGCACTGCACTATGGAGCATGCTGTACATTTTAAGAAAATCTAGGACTTTTATGTGCGCCTTATGGTCGTGAAAATACGGTACTTGTATCTTACAATATAACTACATACCAGATTCATGTTTTTAGAAATGAAAGGTTGCCTTTAAATAAGATCTAGCATAATTTGACTGATTTGCCAATGTTTTCTCTACTTATTAGTACTGACCAGTCTAATGGAAGGACCAGTAGATCTCCAGCTCCTCCTATCTCTGTCCATTTCAACTAGTCTTCACTACCATGAGAGTAAGCAAGTCAACATTTGCAGTCCCTTTGATATGCTCATTTATAATTTAAACTTCAAATACAAATCTCTGCATTCTTACCTTGCCCCACCTCTCACCCTCTTAATTTAATGCATTATTTTCTAATGATTACATTAGTGGAAGCACACTCACCCACATTGGCCTTTTTACCTGGATTGGACATCTTGTAAATGCCAGGTTACTATAGCAGTCAGGGTTCAGCAGAAAGTGTTTGGATCAGGCAGTGTCTAGGGAATTGTGTCTAGAAGCTCGGACAGAGTAGTGGTTTATGGTGGGCAGTGATATACATCACCAGAGCAGAAGCAGCCCCACAGAGACCTGCTCAATATTCAGCCCTGTCCTTCTTGTGTCGGACCTGTCCCAGAGGTATGGTCAGTTGTGACATGTCCAGTGTGACTGCTTTGAATCAATGTAGTCCTGTCTGTTGTTGTGAGGTTTTACAGCCCATAAGGTGCCATATCTCCGCTGTGTTACCTGAGGCACTGTTCTGAATAGACACAATTCCATGTGTACAAATATAAACACACAAACACATTTGAACAGTTTATGGGAGAGTCACCACCATGTCATTAAGTGCAGTGTGGGAGCTGATTGGTCCCAACTACCACATGGTTAAATTTTTGCTGGGCCACTGTTTTGGCGAGGGCCCTTATTGCCATTTGCCCCTTTTAGCTTCTTCATTTCCATCTGAGATGGTCATTAATGAAATTACTGAACACAGATCCCAGATGGTATGTCTGGATTGCTGGCCAGACTGCTGGCAAAACGCTCCTGGACTCCACTAAACGTATCCAAATGGAAAGAGTGTACTGACTGCACCCAGCACTGGGTGATGAAAAGTGAAATTAAATTGATTCAGTGTTTGTGGTCATTATCCAGATTTCAATAATTCTATGACATCTAAATCTACTTTAGTTATATAACTATTTTCTGTTCCTGTCTATCTACCTACACAACCACATACCCACCTACTTACCTACCTATCTGCCTGCCTGCCTGCTCGCCCACCTACCTACCTATCTACCTACCTACCTACCTACCCATCCATCCATCCACACCCCGCCATGCCACGCCATACCTTAAAACATTTTGTTTGCATTGGCAGCAATTTCTTTAATTCAAATTAAAACAGCATCTGCATCTGAAGTCATATTTACAATTGCTTTTAATTAATCTTATAATTAAAAAAAAAGTCTGGTATAACACTATAAGTGACCAAGCTACAGCTGTTGTTTGCTGTAAATCCAAATTATTTGAGGGAATTTACAATTTTTTACTGTAAATCCTCAATAGTGATTTTTAACGTAATTTCATAGACATGAATACCATCCAGTTGGCTTATCAACTGTTCACATTAGGGCGCAGTAGGATTTAGAGAATTCTGCGCTAGCATGATTCATTTCACAAGTTGATCCAATACCAAGGAAAAGACACTCATACAAAATGAAAATATTAAAAATGTGTCAAAACAGAATGTCTTTATTAAAAACAATCTAAAATTTCTTTAAGGGAAAATAAATATTTAATTTTATACATGTAAAATCTAGCGCAACCCTTGAGGTATTGTGTTTCGATGACTCAATCAATTCACCAACCCCTCTAATGGTAGATGAAGGGAACTCTTCACCTCCTCCTGGACTGCTGACCAGTTCCAATCAGGGCCGGGAATTTCTCCATTAGCCATCTCACGACCAGTATTTGTTGCTTCTGAAGCACAGTTTTCAATATTCATATCAGATCGAAATAAAAGCACCGACTTGTCAGGCCTGAATGCATATAAATATTGAGCAGCTCTCCATCATTTCTTTCCCGGGGGCCATCTCTTCAGATGAAAGGTGAGAGGCTGGGAAGGCCAAGACTGGTCAAGCATTTTAAAAGTGCTGATATCTGCATCCCTTTGAAAATCAAATGCGCTGCATCTTTGATTTTTCTTCCTTTTGTCGCTGCGATGCCCACCCCTTAGTTGTGGGAAGGGTAAAGTGGTTCCGATATTCATACTTACTATCTGTTCAGATCTATTTGATCCACGGCAGCAGATATAAGACCGACACGGACTCCCGCTGTGCTACGTCAAGACGGATTTGTACAAAGGAAGCAAATCCATTGCATGAGTGAGGTGGGCGAAAAAAAAAAAAAAAGAAGTTGAACAAATGGGCTGGCGTTCTTACAAGTATATCTGTATGGCTGTACATACACTTTTGTATGCAATTTAAAAAAAAAAAAAAGCGAAGTACTGGCTAGCTAGCGAGTGGTTTTGGTCTCATGCCTCTTTGGTGTGTGAAACCTAAGTTTCCTGAACCATCAATACCCATCCAACCACTGGTGTCACTGGGTGGGTCTGTGTCTGTTTCCTTAAATTATGTCTCCTTCCTTTTTATGTGTGCATGGTCACATGGGTCTCTGTAACCAATCAGGCAACGGGTCTGCATGTTTTGTTCGTCCAGCCAGGTGGCAACTTTGCTAATTTTCTTAGTATTTACCCTCAACTGTTGCTGAGCAAAGTTGCCAGATTGTCTTTGATCATTCATGACATCTCCGGCGTTGAGCCTGCTTACCCGGTACCGATTTCTGTGTGCCTGTGACTTCTGCCTGTTTCTTCTGCCCTCCCTAGACCGCCAAAACTCTCCTTACAACGTATAAAAATGGGGACGGCATTTAATCTGAACATTTTCTTCAGCTTGTGTCTTCAGTTTAGAACTTAAGAGGCCTCTTGCATGAGAAGTGAGACATCTTTAAAAAAATATACCTTCTATGTCCAGTTGGCCTCAAAGGAACTATTTTTAGATTCAATGACCTGGATGACTAAGAACCTACGGAGACATGTCCCTTATTTAGGCGTTGTGTGTGCTTGTTCTCCCTTGACAGATGAACACGGCCGGCAGGTGATTCTCTCCTTATATTGGTAGGAGTCAGGGCTCCATTGACTCCACAGCAATGCAGTTTATAAAGGCACAGAGCAAAAGAATGAAAATATTACAAAGAAAAAAAAAAAAAACAATATTGGGACAAAACCAAACACTCATGAGATTGGATTCCCAAAAAAACTCTGCAATGTCTTGGGGGAATAAAAAGTAGAGAGGCTATTCTTATCTAATATGTATATATACATGTAAGTAAGTATGCATGTATATATATATATATATATATAGATATATATATATGTATATATAATAAATGTATGTAGCTAATTAGTCACTAGTTATATGTTACCTCAGTAATTTGATCCTATTGTACTTTCCGGACTTTAGGTATTTTTTTAATTCGGTTTGCATTCTTTCTGAATTGCAAACCGAATGAAAAAAATACTTAAAGTTTTATATATACATATTTATATTTATATATATATATATATACACACAAATATAAAAGTATAAAGTATATATACATGTGTATATATATATATATATATATACATATATGAATCTATATGTATGTGTATATATATATGCATATGTATGTATATATGTGTGTGTGTTTGTATATATATGTGTGTGTTTGTATATATGTGTGTGTATATATGTATTCTTATGTATATATGTATGTGTGTGTGTGTATACTTACACATATATATACAGTTACTTTATTGCTTGGCTAAAAATTGCCCATTTTTGCTAATTTTTTACCTCCGCTCAAATATTTTAGCAAATATTTCTCCCCCAAGGTCTTCAAAAATGAACACATTTTTTTTTCAACTTGCAAAATGTTAAAAAACTTGGATGACAAATCTGATTAGGTATGTGTTTAGTACCTGTTTTTTTGTGTCAGATGTTTTGTTTCTTTTAAAATGTGTGGTTCCATTATAGTAACTGTTCTTAACTGTGTCTGTTTTTTTTTTATTTCTTGTGTTTTGACACATTTCTGTTTCTCTCTCTGGTGTTCATTACTGACTACTCTGTCTTTTTACCTTCCTTCCAACTGATGCTGAGGCAAGTTTTCGTCTTCAATCTGCTTCTCTCAAGTGCACCTTATCTACCATCTTAATGCCGTTCCACACTCTCTATAGAATTTCAGCTACAGCTGGAAAGCTTTTTTTTTTTTTTTTTTTTTTGCTGAAATCCCTCCTGCTCAAACCCTCAATTTTCTTAAGTTAAATCTACCCTTTCAATGCGTGCGAAATCTTTCCTGCGTACCACTTATTTATCAAATATTATAGCCGCAGCATTTGTCTAATAGCTACGTTCCCAGCAGTTTTGCCATCTGACGGGCAGCAGGTGTTTTGAAATTGATGTTAAAAAAAAATGATCTGCTGTTGTGCATGATTTCTAAGTGTGGCTCTAAAGTGAATTTTAGCTTGGGGGGAAAAAAAAAACAAAAATAAAACGGCATTACATTCACAGCATATGAGCTAAAATAAAATGGAATAAAACATTCACTCTCGTCAGAACATTGGATCTGAAGGGGTTCCAAGTTCGAGTTCAGCAGCTGCCAGGTTACCACTAGGTACTCTAAGCAATGCGCCGTCCCCACACACTGCTCCCCCTGGGCACTCAAAGCTGTCCACTCCTCACTTTTATGATGGATTAAATGCAGAGGTCACATTTTGTTGTGTGCAGTGGTGTGGAACACGGTGACAAGGAGTTTGCTTTCCCCTATCCCATCCGGAATGATGAAATGAATTCACTGCCATTTCGGCATCTTTAGTCAATTTCCATTTTTATAAAAAAAAAAAGATTTTTTTATAAAAATGTAATTTTTATAAAAAAATGTTTTTTATAAAAATTTAATTTTTATAAAAATGGATCACCTATTGTATTTAATGTTAAAAATTATAAAAATGTAGCATTATTTTATTGAAGAAAAAAAAAAATCTGTATTCATACTGACCCAGTCAAAGGTTGGGGCTGAAGTAAACAGAACTGGCAGCAGGTTGGTTTACCTGGAGGAAAAACACCTGTGGGACAAAACTTGGTTGTAATTAGATTTCACCAGATATTGTTAAAGAAGGATTCATTCTCCTCTCTGCAGCTGTGATTTAATTTAGCGGCATAATGCCAAACATTAATATCAATACATACACTATTGATTTTTCCCCTTCCGCCTGCTTTGAAAAAGATGGAGTTCTGGAGCAGGGAAAGGGGAGATTCAATTGCACTGAATTTAATTTGGTGGTTTCATGTCAGCACAGATATCCTGAAATTCAGACTTGTCTGAAGCCCCGTTCAATACCCTTGCCTGACCCTCTCTTCTGATTCCCTCTCCTCAGAGAGTGTTGCTTTACTCCAAAAGGAGAGAGGAACTTAATCGTGCTCCCTTCTCTCTATTTTACAAATTTCCGCAACCCTGGCTCGCACGGGGTCTTCAAAGAGTCCACGCCGCAGCGTTGCAGTTGAGAGAAAAAAGGCCAAACGTGGGTGTTCAGTGGAAATCCTACACCAGAGCTCTCCTTTGGGCTTAAGCGATGGAATCTGTTGCGCAGAAGCCAAAGGTGAAGTGTGTGTGATTGTTTGGGTAATTAGATGGACTCTTTTACGAGGTGAACGCAGTTCACGTGCACGGAAGTGTTTCTAAAAGCAGTTGGAAGTGAAGAATTTGATGAGTGGTGAGTGGGTGCCGTCTGACTGGCGTTGCGCTAAAAGATGGTTCCACTCCCATTCGTCCCCCGCTGCTCGTGTCTCTGAAATGCGTGATCCGTTGATTGGGCCCATTATAATCAATGATGCACTCTACCATGGATATCAAAGAACAGATGTTTACGCTCCATAAGTCAATAGTTGCAAAAACCTTCAATTATGCCCCCTCCCGCAGGGAACGAGGACGAGGCATTAATCTGGAGCCAATGACAGAAGATTGAATTGATTACCTTATTATAAGGAAGCTTTGTTATTATTGCCATAACTCACTGCCCATTAGTGATCTCTTGCAGGGGTGGGGGGGGCGCACGGGGGGGACAAGACGGTGTAAACACGATCAGCACCTCATCACATGACTGGCCCATATTCATCTTGTGGACCTGATTAGGTCAGGTGTACAGAGGGAGGCAGGCAGAGTGGGTATCAATTTCAGGATGTGGAAATGATTTTTCATAGAACCCCAGGGTGTGAGAGGCTACAGCACAGACACCTGATTGGACACCATTAATCATGACTTAACAGTCCATTATCTCAGCCGAGCCCCGGTCCTCGACGTTCATGCACAAACAAACCCACTGTCCAATATGTCACATTTTTACACGTTCTTTCGAAACTGCAAAGTCATCCCCTGCAAACAAATCCAGTCAGAATGCGTCTCCGTTGGTTTGCTGGTGAGCTTGTCCTGTTTACATCCGTAACAGATTCCAGACAGGGAACATGAAGAGTGCGCCCTGATTTTTTGCTCCGCTCAATGAATCACTTCAGCTGAGATGTTCGACCCTTGTGTTCCGACTGCGTGATGAGGGCCAGCGTCTGAACTTCAGTCAAGCGCGCTTTAGATGCATTCTTCTGACAGCTCCCTCGTTTTACTTTGCACCTCCACGTCCCTGCGCAGCTCGGCATTTCACACCACAGAGGTCAGACCCCCACCCCATCCATCCGCTCATACTTCCATGTGTGTGTGTGTGTGTGTGTGTTTGTGTGTGCACACTGTCTTCCTTCACAGCCCATGGAGCTGTCAGATTTTTGTTGTTAAAGAAGTCCAACGGTTTGTCCTCTACCTCACCTTGTAGAAAGACTGTTTGATATCTGGTTGGACTGTTGTACCTCTGGTTTCTTCTCGTACAGCAGCTTACTGTACCATTGACTTTTTTTGTGTGTTTTTGTGGTGCATAAATTCCATATGTACTTTGTTGGTATGGATCATTGTCATCTACATTTTGTCCAGGCGGCTGCTTTTAGGACAAAATGCACGTCCAATGGATGGACCATAGATGAACATGTTGATTTAAATCCCTCATCTATATATATCTATATATATATATATGTATATATTATATATATTTATGTATATATGTTTATATATGTATGTATATATATATTTATATATGTGTATATGTATGTATATGTATTTATATATGTGTATGAATATATGTGTGTACATATATTTATATATGTATATATATATATTTATATATATGTATATAAATGTACATATTATTACATATTACATATTATTAGTGTTAATAAAAACTGTACTCTTGGTTTTAATTTTAATAATACAATACACACACACACACACACACACACACACACACACATACACACATATATATGTATATATATATGATCTCAAGGTTTGTATTGTTGGTGCATTGTGATTTTGAAGTGCAGTTGCTGAAATGGACCTTTTTTATCCTTTATGTCCCAAAATCCATCAACAACATCAGAATGATAATATGGCCGCCAGAGACCGATGAGTGAATTCACTTCAAATGCAGGGCAAAGTGGTGAAAAACACAAACAGAGTAAAAAAAAAAAAAAAAAAAAACAGGAAAAGGAGACACAAAACAAGTGGAAAAATAATCTAAAGGTCATTTGCTTATAACTGAAAGAATGAAATATGTGCAACAACATCCTGAAAGGTTAAAATAATCAAATAGTCCGTCTAAACATTTTAAAGGAAATGCAAATCAAATCTTGGCCATCTGGCTGTTCACTGTGAGCTGACGGCCTGATGCTTGTTCCTTTGTGCGACGTATCCCCACTTGAACCTTTTTTTTTTTTTTTTTTAAACCAGTATCTGCATTATGACGGCTTTGCCAATACC
>JAFBJS010054478.1:0-26718 GCA_016785265.1 Paraplagusia blochii | reverse complement strand
TGTTAATAAAGTACCATATTTAAAATCTAAAAAAAAAAATCTATCTATCTATCTGTCTATCTGTCTATCTGTCTATCTGTCTATCTGTCTGTCCGTCTGTCCGTCTGTCCGTCTGTCTGTCTGTCTATCTATCTATCTATCTATCTATCTATCTATCTATCTATCTATTTGTCTGTCTGTCCGTCCATCTTTCTTTCAATCTAGAGGTCTACATACTGCTGAAGCAAATTGCTAAAGCAAAGAAGATGATTTTAAAATCTCAAATCTCTATCTATCTTTGCCTGTTACAAGGACAATGGATGTGTAAAAAAAGCTCAAGAAGCTAGAATATAAATCATAAATGTGCAACACGGACCTGTGATGTTTTAGTAGATATTTATGAAAAAGTTTTTTTTTATTTCGGACTTTGCTGTCAGACAGAAAAAAAAAATCTGTCTGAAAATCTGTCATTTTTAACTTGACTGTCTACAAGTCAAGTTCACAAATACAGTCTTATAAACTCACAGACATGCTCCTACATTTCCTAGAAAATGCTAGTAATCCTTTAACAAGATTGGAGTTCAGAAAAGGCCAAGGTGAATTAGATCTCAATTTGTTAACTAAGGATCTAGGGCTTCTCTCCAATATCAATACAAGATTTGATGCTTTAGAGCTCCATTAAGCATCCTTAACAGATGACCAGGGTCGAAAGGGTAACACGTTAGTAATGAACCTAGTGACAAAGGTGGTTGGTTGGTGCTTCTTCACCGTAATCAAAATCTTTAGTCCAGCGGTTCCATGACTTGGATAATCTTTATGTACATATGGTATTGCCTTACACTATGGCAGGGGTGGGCAAACTAAGGCCCGGGGGCCACATGCGGCCCGTTGAGCCTTTTAATGCGGCCCGCCATCCCTGTCCAAATTAAATAATTTATTGTCTCTTATACACATCTATAATTTATTTATATTATAATTAAACTTCCGACTTTTCCCTACAATGCCTGCATTTTCCCAGTAGATGACATAATAAGCTATTAGAAATTTAGTATTTTGGGTTCGATACATGACTTTTACTTGCCATTTATCTTAAATTTATTTTATTTTATTTAAATTTTATCTTAGCTTACACGAACGCTCCATCTCTCTGCTCTTGACTTGGCCCCGTGTCCAATTTTAGGAGAAATTGTGGCCCGCAGGTCAAAAAGTTTGCCCATCCCTGCACTATGGGATGAATAATCCTCAACTAATGTTTTAATATGAGTGAATCTCAATGGCGGTAACAGACTAGAAAGCAGACATAATAATAAATCCTCACACCTTGTCACTTTGACTCCCTTCTCTAATGAAGATGGCAGTGGTCTAGAGAAGTGGTACCTCCTACATTAACCACAACCTTATGGAGTTCCTTAGTTGAGAAACTAAATATCTTTCAAAACCAAGAAGAATTCCCAGTTGTCCACAACCGGCATGGCCTGGTGAACGAGAATCTTCACAGAGATAATGAACAGCTCCTTTGGTATTGTTGGTATCTGATTAGAAAAAATTCTATATTTTGACAGCGCTTACAGAAACAAGAAACAAAAACTTAAGTTGTAAGATCGTTAAACTGATAGGATGGGAAGTGTGGTAGATTCACTTCCACTTGTGACACGTACTTTTCGCTTTTGAAAATTAAAAAGTTACATCAAGTTACATCTACAGCGCCCTCTGATGGGTTATTATTAGGGCTGGGTTAAAAAAATCAATTAATCTATTTTAATCAATTTTTTTGTTAATAGGACGATATCGATTCATAAATCCAAAAATCTATCTTTTTTTTTCTTCTTTTCCCAACAACTTTACATGAGCTCATGCACCACTGGTGATTACGTATTTACGTGGTTACATACGAGTTAACACACTCGCACGTAAAACAAATGTAAAAACAACATGGCACTAAAATCTAAAATCTAAAACTAGAGTCTGCCTTGTAATTTTGGGTCAAGTCATGTTAAAAAAAAATGCACGATGGATTATATGACTGCCTTGAGTAAATTTGTGATGGAAATAAATGTAAAAAAATACATCTTTTATTAGCAAATGGATTAAGTTTCAATTTTAGCTTTGATTCTTCTGAGAATAACATTGGTAATGAACTATAATTGATATGACAAAAACTGAATTGAAAACCGAAGCGGATCATGAATTGAATTGAATCGAATCGAATCGATTTAGAAAATTTGAATCGATACCCAGCCCTAGTTATTACCCCTCAAGAGCTCTGTAGTCCTCAGCTTTAAGCTCATTACCAATTATTATCAAGTTCAACGGAGTTTAAAAAATATATGGGTAGCTATTTCTTCTAAACCTCTTGATATTCTTTAAGACACATTATTGTAGGACAGGATGGATTAAAACCATTATATTAGATATTTTTATTTATTTTTTATTTGATTTTAAAGGGACATTTCAGGATCTTTAACGTAAGAAAAATCTAACTTTTCATTATTGCAATATCTACATTTAACTCAACCACCAAAGTGAAAAGTGGGCAGCTTTGAGCATGCAGGGAGCAGTGAGTGGAGCCTGGTGGATTCGAATCTTGAACCCTTCCGACAAAACTCTGGTTCCTCAGCCACTTGGCCACGGCTGCCACCATAAATAAACTTAAATAAAAGACAGTAAAATTTTGTTCTGCACATTTAATGGAGACCTCTGGTCTCACATCGATAGCAAATAATTAATATCAATGTGATTATTGTTGTTTAATCATTTCATAGGCTTTATTCATGCAGTAAAGGATTCCTCACCTCATTGGATCACTCCTGTGGATTTAATCTGGGATTTTGATCAGAGCGGGGACTTTAGAAGCTATGTGAGGTGAGGTGGATGTCCCACACTTAAGGTGACTGAGAGTGCAATCCTATTTGCTATCTCATCATGGCAACACCTTAAAGTTGTGATATCTCATTCATTGTTAGAGTAAGACACACACCCTCTTTTATAGTATAATGTGTTTTCTATTCAGATTGTATTGATGATTAAATGATATATGAATTAATTAATATAATGATAATTAAGTACTTCAAACTAAACTGTTGTGTAAAGCTTCCATCCTATGAGGCAAACAAAAGTATAAAAAAAATCCTCACACCTACAGCTGCCAATCTGTGGAGCGTGCTCTTCTCACATGTCAGGAGGGGTGACTGTTTTTGCACTTAACCAAACACAGGATTTGAAAATACTTAAGAATCTTAACCCTGTCAAACCTTTAAATCCACGCCCAAAATGGGACCACAGTACAACTCCGGGTCTGTCCGACATCACGCAATCCGGATGGAGAGACCTAAGATCATCACGCAACCTTGTAACCTAACACACCTGCACACCAGACCAAGCCGGAGGTAAAACTATTGCTTCAAACTCATTTATTTGCAAGAACGTCATAGTGATTGGATTCTATTACTACAGTGTGCTCGAGTATATGTTGATGTAAACTGTTTATATAAATAATACTTCAATTTATTAATTACACACATAAAAACAATTGTAGATAATTGTAAATAAATTATGCAAATTTAATAAATGCATTAAGACAATGTGTGTTTTTTATGTTACTGTTAGTGTTTCTGTTAGTTGTAACTGACTGTCTTTATAACATATAATAGAGGTACATAGTCTGTAGGCTGTATAATTCTGTACTACTGCTGCCAGTAAATCAAGTATTTCAATCAATGTAGTAATTAGTTTGGACTGTAAGTAACATTTAGTGACGGTTTTAAAACTGATCTGGTTTTATCTCATCGCATGTATAATTGTTAAATGTTAAAGCCTCAAACTAAATATACTATTTATAGAAGAGAAATCCTACATATATAGTGCAAACATTTTTACAAATTAATACATATGTATATTCAATGCAAATATATATATAATGTACATATTATACTATTTTTTGCATATTTTTGCATTGAATATATGTAAACATATATACAGTATATGTATAAGAATAAAGAATAAATATATATACATATAAACGAGCAAATATATTTTTAGTTTTGAACACAAGACCAGTGCATCTGTCATGTCTGTATTTTCATTATATCCTGTACAAGCTTAGGGTCTTCCTGGCCAAGAGCCATGGCGTCATTATCTCATTGGCTGCCAGTGATGTTGTTCAACAACAGTGGGGCAGAGAGCAACTGCTAACGTAGGTCTATATAAAAACCAGACTGACTCACCCATTGTAGCAGCAGTATCACTTTTGTTGGGAGGAGAGCATGATATTAGATAAAAAAAGTATGAGAAAAGAATAATGTCAATCAAGGATCATGTCATGTCATTTCAAATTATTATTTTGGTATCAAAAGTCCATTCTAGTTTTCTCCGTTGCTGTCTTTATATAAGGAATCCACTTTTAAAGTGTCACTACTGCAAAATATATTTGTAGAAAAACTTTATGTTTGGCTTGAGATTTTTTTATTATTATTATTATATTTGCAAAAATTGGCCCGTTTGAAGCAATTAAAAAATAATTACACTTAAACACTTAACACCCAGTGTTACAATACATCTTTGTAGCTTTTCCTTTCAGGGGTTACCTGAGTGAATTATTGTTTTCCATCTCTGTATCTACAACCTCCTGGTAGCTCCATCCCTATGACCATCCTTCTACCAATGTATTTACTGTCCCTCCTCTGAACATGTCCAAACCATCTCAATTTGGTTTCTCTAGCATTTTCTCCAAACTGTCCTGTCCGTGTTGTCCCTCTAATCACCTCATTCCTGACCCTGTCCATCTTTGTCCCTCCTAAAGAGAATCTCAGCATCTTTAACTCTGCCTCCTGTCTTCTAGCAATTGCTAGTGTCTCTACTCCATACATTATGGCAGGTCTCACAAACATCCTGTAAACCTTTTATACTATATATAAATTATACTTATGTGAGTGAAAGTAAATTATAATACATCATTAATAAACGTATACTTCTATGCATGAAAACAAAAGGTAAAAATGTGGACTTGTTATCCATGTTGTGATTGCACTGGTTGTTGCAATACTTTAAACACGTTACACTCCATTTCTGCTGTAATTCTACATTTTAACAAGCCTTTTATTATTTTATTATTATAATTATTATTAGATTCACATCAATTAATGGGTTTTAAGAGCTTATGGATATAATGGGTATACAGATACAATTATATAAAAACTAGGAGCTAATAAATAATCATAAACTAATAAAACCAATCCGTCAGGTATTTGTCTAAAAGCCGCAAAGTTTAAAATGGCTTTAAGAACATTTGATTTTCATATAAAATTGACCGCCGTTATTCTACTGCCATCTGGTGACAGAAAATATTATTACTGTACAAGCACATGAAATATCCAACACAACGAAGTGAATACGATTTTCTCGCAGTGCATTGAAAGATTTATGTTGCAGAAAGAACAGACAACAAATGGAAAATGGACAACTTTAATACAACACACAGGAAACTGCACCGTGGTCAAAGCATGTAATGTTTGTGCAGTGCTGGGGAACTGTGGCTGCAGAGGACTTTGAATGAAATACTTTGTAACCACCAAAACATCATCACTCTGTTTGCATTCTGAGCTTTTGAAAACGAATCATTGCATAACAATAACAACCCGCATTTGGATTTACTATATACACAACACACCGTTGTCATTTGTATACCATACTGTACTGTGGATGACAAATGACACTGCATCCTTGAATGAGGCAAAATCAAGTCCATGTTACTACACAATACCTCACATGTCTGTGAACAGCTTCCATATAAGTAATACATGAGAATAGCACCTGCGACCAATGTGTGAAGGCAATCATTACGATGTATGTATAAAATAAGGCAAACAAAGTAGCAAAAAACAGGTGAGCTGCCATATTAACATGTTAGAATCTCTATAACTTAACAATAAATATATATCCAGCACTTATAGTCAATGCACATACCATCAGGCGTTTTAAGTCTTTGTTGGAATACACTGTATGGCAAATACAAAACATGCAATAAATAAGTGGAAGACATTGTTAAGTGTGTGATAAGAACTGAGTAAACACAAACAACCTGAGCAAACAACAGGGCAGAGAAATTAAATTAGCGCTAAACTGCGGGCTCTCTGATGTACTGCGAGCCTGTAGATTTTGCTTTGAAAGAAGCAATTGCATCACTGATTAAACATAATGTAGCAGTTAAAAGACAAGAAAAGACAGCATAGCAGGGTTTATATGTGTTCTCGCCAAAGCTGTAGCATATAACATTGTTTTCTGAGTGTGTACAAATATCTGTAATGACTGAATTTAGGTCTACAAACTATTGAGCAAAGCCCTTGCATCCATTTCAATTAAGGAGTGATTCATGGGATAAAAGATTTAAGCTTTAAGAGTGTGGCTTGCTTTTTATGAGACATTTCGGGCTTTACGTCTCAGGGACACAGCCAAAACTCAATTGAATTATGTTAAAATGCCAATGGTTCACGTGAATAATGCTGAATGTACTTGGTATCTGGAAATGAGTAGTAAGGAAATTTGTCAAAAAAAAAAACAACATAAAAATTCTTTAGTAGTGGATTTAGTGTACAGTAATAAATTAAACTGTTAAAATCTTGGGACATAGTGCATCATGTAAAATCAAAATGATATAATTCCATCATCCAAAAAACAATACTTACTGTATAAAACAATATTTAAATTGCTTTATCCACTACCATAAACTATCATGATGGGATTTTATTCAATAAAATTAATGTAATGTTGCAGTAGGTTAGATAACATGTGTTAAAGACAGACTGCACTTGTGCCACGCTTAGAAATGTAACTGTGATTCACCTGTTTCACATTACACACATTCATACCTTGAGCCTGAAGAATTGTGATACAGAATGGAGCTGTTCTTAGTTAAGAATTTGTTTTATCCCAATTTGACTGACTTGTAATGTATATGACCTCACATGTTAATACAAACAAGGTCACCATTCAGTGGATAAAAAGTCTAAAACTTAAAAAATAGGGGAAATAGATAAAAAAAAAAATTCTAAGCTGGGAGCTTTTGTGTTTCAAAAACCCGAAGGAAATCATTAACTAATAGTTAACCCTTCGGGTTTTTGGGCACAGTTCATAAATGCAAGATTTTTGATTGAATTTCATTCCATCTAAGACAGAGCAGCTTCTCTCATTTCGAAGAAAATGTCTTGCCAGATGGTGTAAAGATTTCAGAACACTTAAAACCATAGCATAATGAACAATTAAGAGGTCATTTTGTTTCGAATAAAAGCTTAAAATTCCATGCAGCACAAGGCGCAGTGACATCACTTCAAATTGATGTGATCACTGCTTTTGTTCAAAATACACATCTGGTTGGATAAACTGTACAAAGAGGTATGAAAATAGAGTGTATCAAAGAAACAATAATCCAAACTTTAGACTGTAAATTAACACTAAAATTTAGAGGACAAGAGGACATAAAAACACAGCCGAGAATCTCAAATTTCACTAATATTTACAAAAGAAAAGGACTCTGTAAAAAAGTATACATCTAGGGAAGGGGCTTGGGGGGACTTTTGGATGTGGACAACATAACACTGTCCGCACACACAAAACAAGGTGATGTTGTGATGCCATGAGGGGACACCACTCTCCTTGGAGGTCACCTTTTCTGAGCACCACTTGGAAGGGATTGGTCACTGTCTACTTTGCTACTAGGCGTTTTCTGGGCCCGTGTCAGGTGACCCGCTTAGTGGATGGAGGCAACTGTCAAGTTTACCATTCAGGTGCAGATCAAGTATGTCTGAAAGGGCGGATGTACCATAGTCATTTTGGGTTTGAGAGTCCTGCTTATGAGATAGGTGACGTGTTTAGATTGAGCTGAGGAGAGAAGTGCACAGTGGCAGAGGCTGCTGCTGCTGCTTCTTCCTCAAACACTCACTGTCTGCTGTAAACCGCAAGAACTGGGAGAAGGCAACATCATTCTGTAAAACAAAGAGAAGACTTTTCACAACATATAACTTTTATTAAAATAACTATAATTTACATTTGCATAATTATTCCATTTTGAAATCAAAATAAGAATATATATAAAAACATTTAAAAAAATATTTATACCTCTTGAAGACAACTTCAACCTGACTAGACAAAGCATAGTCTGTGACACGCCTTGGCAAACTATGGCAATTTTATCGGGCCCACCAAACTTTCCAAATGATGATTCCCAAGCCCCTTCCCCAGATGTATACTTGTTTACAGAGTCATTATCTTTTGTAAATATTAGTGAAAATTGAGATTCTTATTATTTAAATAATATTTATACTTCTGTCCTTTAGTAATATTCCTTTAGCAACAGTTAACATCTCTCCTTCTTCTCCTTTTGGCTTGTCCCCTTTTTCAATTCAGGAGTTGCCCCAGCGAGTCAACAATTTCTATCTCACCCTGTCTCCTGTATTTCCTACTCCAACTCCCAACATCTATCAATCTCCTCTTTGGCCTTCCTCTTCATCTCCTACCTGGTAGCTCCATTTTTAGGATCATTCTTCTACCAATATAACCACTGTCCCGCCTCTGAACGTGTCCAAACCATCTCAATCTGGCTTCTCAAGCTTATTCTCCAAACCTTTCTGTCTGTGTCGTCACTGTCATGTTCACCTAACAACAGATAATATATAAGGCTAAAAATATTTTAACGTTTTATATTTGCACACGCTTGGTCTATTGTTTATAACTGGACTGAGAGCAAATATAGAATAATAATTTCCGATCAAGTTTAAGAAAGGTGGGTTTGGTTTATACATCCCTGTCACAGTATAAACAGTCAATTGTCATTTTTAACAGGTCAGTGATTTACCTTGCTACCATTCCAGGCATGACCATCCTTCCTGTTCTTCGCCAAACATCTCCTCTTCCTCATAAAACATTCCGTCCTCGTGCTCTTCCTGATGCATTGAAAAGCAAAGAGATACTAAAGGTAAGGTGTAATACTTTATTTCAAATATAAACATTGTAAATTAAATAAAATTTATAATTTAGGAGTTAATGTTAAATGTAAATAAGAAAAACATGGCTGCTTTTTCACAGCACTAACCTTTGGGACTTCATATGTGCTGTAATGACTCCCGAGATACGGAGCATGGTCAATTCCTGTTGCCATGTCCACAATAATCTCATCTCGATGCATAGGTATAGGAGGACCTCCACGCTCTTGCAGCGCCAGTACAATCACTGTTGTGTTGTCTGCACGCAACATGCGCTCCTTCCAAAACAGTAGCGCTGTGCATCCAAGTCTGCGTGCACATGACATCCCTTTAGGTCCCTGAAGAGTAGAGCGGCACAGAAAAGAGGCAATTTGACTCATTAACAAAGTGGCATAAAACAGAGTAAGGTGATATGTATTAGGAAAACTTGTAATCTAATTTAATAAACAAATAAAGTAAGAAAATAGACTAAATTGAAAATCTATTATAAAGAAATTAAAATTGTGAAAAAAGTGCATTGGTGTGTTTAATATAAAATGTTTAAAGGCATTTTGTGACCAAAATTCCTAAGTATTTGGGTCACATTTAATTTTGGAAAAAAAACAAAAAACATGTAATTAAATTTAGTGATTAAATTAAGTTTGAACTTGAATTTGTGCAAAGTGCACAAAATGATGAAGAATGCATAAAAACTCTTTTATTACATACCACCATTTTGTCATGGCTATAACACATATTGACGGCATTTTTGGGGGGCATCATATTCCACAGTCCGTCACTGCCAAGGATAATGTAGTGATGCCGCTTAGGGTCAAGTTTCATCACGGTGGTATCAGGCTCAGGAGAAACTACAAACTCCCCACTATAGAAATCATAACTCCAAAGATCACCTACAAGAAAATATATAACTTTACTGCTTCATACAGTAATGATATATTTAGTAAGAGAAATAGAAAGTGTTATTTTACCAAGTGATCGTGCCACAGCCAGGAAGGGGATCTGGTCAATAACTGTGCTCCTTCGCACTGGGCCATTATGGGTCAGTCTGGGTCTCTTCCACACGACACGGTTCACACCAGATTTCTTCATCACACTACATTCACATAAAACAGGTCAATTTAACGCAACCTGACTTTGCCAGTGTGAAGCAATCATAGCATGAAGCAAGTCTAGAAAATTTCATTATTTAAAATGAAAACATTTTTCATAAATGCATGTGCTTCAAAATGTAGTCAGTTATAAAAACATAATCTTAAGGTTTATTAGAGGTCATTAGAGGGACAACACAGACAGGAAGGTTAGGAGAAAAAGCTACAGTAACCAGATTGAGATGGTTTGGACATGTTCATAGGAGGGACAGTTTATACATTGGTAGAAGAATGATCCTAGAGATGGAGCTACCAGGAAGGAGACAAAGAAGAAGGCCAAGAAGTGATTGATAGATGCAGTGAGGGATGCCTTGGAGTTAGTTGTAGTCAGAGTAGAAGATGACGGTGAAGATGAGTAGAAGAGGACAAAGGAGATTGAAAACATTGATTTGCTGTGCCAATCCCTGAAAAAAGGACATGTCCCCACAAAAAAAACCCAACCTTTATTTCTGGAACACACCATTATCACCCTATTCATGTTTAGGCCAGGTTGTAATCTTTGCTAGCAACTTGGAAAAAAAATGTTCGGAAATTTTCTGTAAAACATTAATAAAGAAAATTACCGTAATTTCCGGACTACATACATTTTTTAAAGGAAAAAACATTTTGTACATACATACGCCGCATGTGCTGCATTCTTTTTGCATTTTCCATGAGGGTCTGTTTATGCTAATTTTATTCATGTGCAAAGAGCGTTACAGTACGTTATATTTCTTCTTCTTCTGTTGTGACTTGCGTCTTTCTGGACACCACCTGTCTCACTCTTACCTTTTCTGCTCAAGTAGTTAGAAAAAATGTATACATTAGCCGCAGGGTTGAAATTGTGTGACAAAAGTTGTGGCTTATAGTCCGGGAACTACGGTAGTCTGTCTAAGTCTTAACTTACCTTCCACCCAGTCTTTCAATCCTCTCTTTTTCTTTAGGGAGTTCAGGTTTATGGTCTTGTGTAAGTTCAAGCGCCTGAAGTGTAATATCAGAGTCATTTTCTTTTACTCCAACCACCACCGCTGAATCCCCTACATGGGCAACGTACATGTGATCGCCACGGATGACGATCACACTGGCCGTGGTGCCTGAGGTGCTGGGAAGTCCAGTAATAGTCTTTGGCCACTCCGCTATATGGAAACACAGGCAACCATGTAGGATTTAAAACAAACGTATCACAGAATATGAGGTGTTAGGTTATGATGGTTAACCATAATATGCAAATTATTACCAAAAATAGACACAAGAAACATTTTCCTGTCAGGACACATAATTATGTAGCTGATAACTTTACCATGTGTGTTGGTTCATTCATCAGTTAACACCTTGTTACCTGGAGGTTCTTTAGAGTGAGAGTTCCAAACTTCCTTGCTTTATGAATTATATCTAAGCCATATAATGATGTATGTTACTGTAAAGCAAGCTGCTGCATGACCATCCAGCCAAACATGTCTAGGCAAACAATGACTGTTTTTTTTTTTAATCAGAACTAACACTGCTTAGTTGTCTTTATGTCATGTTAGCATTTGTTTATTTTCTAAAGGAATGTTGAAGAAAAAATGTTTGCACATACAAGTTATATCATTTTGTTTATTATCTTTTATATTTATATTTAAAGACAATATATTTCGATGCATTTCATTGCACACGCTTTAATTTGACTTAAAATTGATTGAAAAAGACATGTTTTAATTTAGTGCCACATTCCATGTTGTTGCTTTGAATACTTCATTAATGATCTACTTAACAGCTGTTGAACCAGGAGTCTGCTACTCATCAGTGCAAAGCTTCTATACATAGACTTCTTGGCCTTTTTTGCTTGTCAAACAAACATTACTTTTTTGGCATCAACAAATTACTAAAAAATAATCTGGCCATGATAGTTGGGTCGAGTTGATGCCACTGATTGTTAAGATGAAACATGCGTTTTCATTGTGTATTGGTGGGTTTCCCCTATTTTGTCTATACAACATGGGATCCCAGTCAGTCCTGAAATGTATAAGATGTGTTGCTGGAATGTAGTTTTGAAGCAGTTGCCTTTTCAGACTAGTTATTGCTATTTACAGAAGAAGACAGGTGTAGAAAGTGACTAAAGATTGATCATGCAAAAGATGACTTTACAACAACTTTTCATGTGGTCATATTTCTGAAGGTTTGGTTCCCATGTGTTTTTTATCCACGGGAACAACAGGAAAAAAACAGACAGCAACATTAAGCCAGATGGACTATCGTGTCCGTCCCTTTGATAAACTTACGTAGCTCCTTCCACATCGCATGGTGACAGGCAACAAAGCCTTTCCGCAGAGCAGCACATACTTCGCTGTGATCCTTCGACCAAAACCCACGTTGCCTTTTCAACAAATCCCATAGATTGTCCCGTGCAAAGTGTGCTGCCTCCCGACCACCGTGGCCGTCGAAAACGGCAAAAAATGCCACCGACGTGCGAGTATCCACTGCGACTTTTTCGCACCGTACCGGCGCGCTGTTGTTGCTGCTGTCCTCGCTGGAGAGACTCTCCACCCACACAGCACAAGCTGGTTTAGGCTCGGCGGCAGCCCGACGCCCATGCGTGTCGTTTTCAGTCTTTTCTGCAGCTTCAATCTCAGCCTTCTCCTCTCCATGTCTCTGAGACTTGGAATAATCGTCGACTGACGAGGCCGAGGGCTCATACTCGATTTTTATATCGACAACATCCTCCATGTATTTTCTACCCCCTTGCTCAGAAAATGCACTCATGCGGAATATTATGGCCTCGTCCATGACTATAAAAGCCGACTAATAATTATTCAACCGACTGAATGACACATGAACTCGTTAACAGCTACGGGAGATCTTAAAATTTAAACCAATTTTGCCGCGACTGCAGGGCCGGAGGCTTCCTTCCTTTTTGTTTATCTTCGACTGGCGTCCTCAGACGTCCGGTTGTGCGTGATGACGTCACAGCAGTAGCACTGCCTTTACAGACGCCAGTAAACATAGGCAGGTGCGTCACCGTATAAGCCGATAACGCGGTCTTTTTTCATTTAATTGTGAGGAAATATATTTTCAGTTATTATGTATGTATGTTTAACATTATATTTTTTTACACAACAGTCCAATTTCTTTCTGTTAAAAAGAATAAAGACCACAGTGAATGAATTGCTAATGTTTGATACTTAACTTTATTTTAATGATATATATATATATTTTAATCCACATACCTTTCTCATTGAAGTGGGTGAACACGTAGTATATGTTATAACAACAATTTAACAAATTTAAAATAGAGTTCAGCAGGATGGAACAACTGACGAAAAGTGTCAGGAGTAATCTGTGATAGAAGAGAGTCAGCTAAGGTGAAGGGAAAGGTTTACAGGATGGTTGTGAGACCAGACAAGAATTACAGAGTACAGACACTATCAATATACAGAAGACAGGAAGCAGAGCTGGAGGTGGCAAAGTTAAAGATATTAAAATTCTATTCTGGAGTGACAAGAAAACAGACAGGAAGGATTGGAGAAAAAGCTAGAGAAGCTAGATTGACATGGTTTGGACTGGTTCAGTGGAGGGACAATGGGCAGTGTTGGTAGAAGAGATGGAGCTACCAGGGAAGAGAGAAAGAGGAAGGTCAAAGCAGACAAAAACATTTAAGACAGTTTTATTGTGTATAATCTTCTGGGCCTGTAAATTCCAGCAACAGCCTTATTAAACCAATCTACAGTCCCACTTGACAATAGATTTTACACAGTGTAAAATCTGCTGTCAAAATACTATTATGTGAGCTCAAGGAGCACATAGTGTGGTATAAACGCTAGTTGATGGCAGCATAAAGTTGTTTACTGTTTTAAATTATCTTTGAATATAAGACAGAACACATTAAATTTTTGAACAATGTTAACAGCAGAAAAAGAGACAAAACACTACCATGACCTACAGCACACCAAAGGGTTTCAAGTCCCAAAATGAAAAATAAAACAAGAGGAACCCCATCGTTTGAGTTTCCACTGGGACACCCTACGCCAGTGAGAGATCGTCAAGTGTTATCTAATTAACCATTGTTGGGTTTCTGCACCGTAATTAAGTGTGGTAGATATGTAATACCTTTCTATTCCGGCGGGTGCAGCAGAGGCTACAAATGCCTGTGAAAACAATAGTGCAATTGCTACATGATTGCGCTACACATGGTAGTGACCGTAACAGCAGGTGACAGCAACAAGTGACAGTGATGGAGAAGTTTTTGAGACGGAAAAATGCAAATGCCGAACAGGGTCCTGGACAAAATTCTGACCCAGATGAGGGGCCTAGTATGAGTGGTCGAAAAAAGAAAAAACAACTCCCCAATTCAAAGACTTTACTGTTTGAGGTATACTGTTGGCCAAATAAGACCATTAATTTAGCTAATTTAGCTCCTCCGTTCTCCTCAGGAAGTCTGCTGCAGTATACTGATTAAAAAGCTTCAAAGACATGTAAGACAAATTAACAAATTTTAAGAAAGCTATGTACGTGTTTTGAGGTGGTAGTAGATTTACAATTGTTCAATCAAATTGTTTAAATTGGAGTGTTGGAAAAAAAAACCTTTCATCTACATATCGATGTGAGCTGAGCTTCTCAAGCTTGACTACGATAAAATCTAAAAACAGAGAGAGACTGAGAGCTGTGGTTGAGGAAGAGCTTTGTGTGTGTCTAATTTGTGTTCATAGAAACAGGCCCAGATTCCACACTAAGTGAGTATAAATGTATTTTCAAATTATATTATTAACTATATGTACAATAAATAAATGAGATAAAATATAATTTTGGTTGGTGGTGTGCCTCAGGATTTTGGAAACGTAAAAAATGTCCAGCGTCTCAAAAAAGTTGAAAAAAAACTGCCTTATGCTGCCGGACAAAGCGTTAGCATGCTGATAATACATGCTAAGGGTTCACTATTAAAGCAGCAGGTTTTTGTGTTTTGTGATTAAGTTTCATCAGTTTAACTTGTGATGCTTTATGGGTAGTCTGGTCTCTGTGAGGCGCTATTTTCAACTTCCAAGTTAGGGTGACACTACTTGTATATGTAACGAAGGTTGTCCAATCTCCTTGGCACAGCAATAATAGAAATTACTTCTGTAGTGTCTTGAGGCTTTGCCTGTCAGGAGTATTTATCTGAGCTAAATAATCTCTCCGCTTACGTCTAACTGTACACAAGAGTCCTGGAATGACATGACGGTAGAGCTAATGGCAGGTGCTTGCAGGGCATGTCAGATTTAAAAAATCTGATGAATTAAAAATGGAAATAACTTTTTTTTTTTTTTAGAAATAAATACAATTGCTTTCGATTTTGCAATTAATTAAGACAAAGCCAAAGGCAAAAAATTCTTTTGCTTTTGCCATCTTGCCAGCAGGTGGCCTAGCTGTTAACAAAGTTGACCTTGGTATGAAAGACTCCAGGTTTGAATCCACCAGCTATCAGATTCCCAGTGAGGTGTTCTGAGCATCTGACCCCCATAGCTTCCAGTGGACTCACAACCCACAAGAAGGCTCACAGTATGGAGCAGTGTGATTGGTTGGCAGCAGTGGAGACTTACTACCTCTGTGATCCAGTATTGGACAGTATGAAGATGAATGAATGAACTATATAGTAATTAAAAATGTGCAAGGTTCAGTTCGTCCAGTGCATCCCAGGTCAAATGTACCTACAAACAACCATTTATTTCATTATTATTCAAATTAATACAGTTGTATGGTATTATGGTAGATAATACTCAATTTGTTCCTTGCTACATTCCATTTGGTATCACATATAGAAATAAAAAGGGAAAAAATAATTGTGCAAAAAGATCTATTTCTTCATAAAAACAAACCTTGAATTAATTAATACTTCTAACAGTATTTTTTTATTTATGATATGATATAATTTATTTATTTATCACATAACACTAATGAAAGCAATTTGGTTCAAAATACATTTATCAATCTTTTTCATTTATCAAACTAGAAGTATACATTTTAGACTGCAGCCTTAGGACCCTGAGGATATTGGACCTGGATTGCTGCAGAGGTAGGTTTCTGATTTGTATGCACCCCATCTGATAGTGTCTCCTGGATCTCAGATGGATTTAGTCTCCTCTTTAAATACAAGCTCTTTCTTTTGATTTTATTTTCACAGCCCTTCTAGACTAGATCTTTTTTGTTGCCCTTATTGTCCAGTACTTGGACTGCCTGAGACCCTCACATAGGAAGAGATTTGATTTACCAAGGGATATATAATACAACTGAATGGACAAGCTAGAGGTGGTAAGTTTTTAAACTTTCATATTAGTAAGAAAATAATCACAAAAATGTATTTTGGCACATTTGCAGGCTGTCAGAAACAACCCTATCTCTTGCTTGCTCATTGATTAATACAGGAGCAGATGCTGCAAATGTGCCATGGTGCTGAGAGTGGTTTTCAGTAAGAATAATTTAATCTTAATTTTATTATTTCATACAGGCAAACCATCATTACATTACAAGATAAACATTATTTATCATATTTCTACCAGAGTGACTTTCAAGATTTTTTATTCAAAAACTTTTTTCTAAATTATTTGGAATCATGGTGGTTTTGGTTCTTCTTCAAAACGTCCTGTAGAATATATTTATAGTAATAATTTACATACCAAATAAAATATAAATAATATAAATATAAATATAAATATAAATATAAAATCATGTAGGGCAGTGGTTCTCAACTAGTCTCACTCTGGGACCCACATTTTCCTGTGGTCATTATGTCGCGACCCACTTTCATAGAATTAAAACAAGCAAATACATTTTCTAAAAAAAAGTCTTTGAAAAATCACTTCTTTTAACATACTCAATTTATCCAGCCTTTCAAAATAATATATCTTCTAAAATAAAACACATGCTCAACAGCAGATTTACAATATTTAGCTGATTTTTGACCAGCTGTTTGCGACCCATTCAGAACGGGTCCGTGACCCACTTTTGGGTCTGGACCCACCAGTTGAGAACCACTGATTTAGGGAAAATCCATTTTGTGCCGGTGAAAATAGGTTATAAAAGAGAAGCAAATAGGCAACCTCCATTAGACAATGCTTTCTTTAAAGAAATTTGCTCTAAGGCAGTGGTGTCAAACTCAATGAGTGACATGTCAACAATACCTCTTTCCTTGAAGGACCAGTTGTCAATCAATCAATCAAATTTTATTTATAAAGCCTACATTCACAAATCAAATTTGTCACATAGTGCTTTACAGGGTTGGTAACATCCTCTGTCCTTAGACCCTCAGCCAGGGTAAGGAAAAACTACAGAGAGAAAAAAAAACAGTGGAAACCTTAGGGAGAACCACAGGAGAGGGATCCACTTCCTGGACGGACAGACAGACAACGGATGTTACCAGAGCATAAATACAATAAAATAAAACAAGTACAAAGATACAACACATAGTTGTTAATGGGATACTATAGATGAAAGTACCCCATAACATATTATTACTGCAGTTTATTATCATGTATTTACATAACTGATAATGTTCATTGCTGCAAAATAAAACCATTTTTAATGTATCAGGTGAAGAAATCTCTGCTGCTTTGTCAATATAAAATGCTTTGTAAGCTGCTGGGGGCCATACGAGAGGACTAGGCAGGCCACATTTGGCCCCTTGGCTTTGAGTTCAGCACATATGCTCTCAGGCTATGGGAACCAGGTTTGTCTTTGTTTTGTACTTGTATGTTTTGAGGTTTTTAATGGAGGACAATCATTCTTGAGCAGAGCAGTTAACTGCAGTATAAAAAAAATGCCACGTTAGCTCATGACCAGCTTGTTCTCTTCTTGTTCTATTGCTATTTCAGTGGCTGACATGTTGGATAGGCTGCAGGCGTATTGACTGCATGTTAGATGGTTAGCTGTGATAAATCCCCCATAGACTAGAGAAGGAAGAAAGATGTACAGCTCTGCAGACACAGCCCACCACAAAATAAGAGCCTGCACTGACGCCTTGATCTTTTACTTTTAAGGTGGTGTTTGGGAATATGTGCATGACAACACACTGTACATACGTTTGCTTTCCAATCTATATTTTGGAATAAAATGAACAATGAATATTTAGAAATAACTGAATTTGATACCAGAGGTTTCTTTCATCTATAAGATTTTACTCTTTTAAATATTCTCTAACCATCTCACAAAGCAAATGCATCAATTTTATTTTAACTTCTGGGCACTTCACTATAATGCTTTATTTATTCTGTGTAAAAAAAATGTATATTTTGCTTTTACCTGCCTTGTCCTATAGCATTTTTGCAACAGCTTTCTTTAGGTATGGCTTCGCTCCATATTAGAAATGCTAAGATAATACTTATCAATTACTTTTAAGCAGTACATAATGTATACCTGTGTTTGACTAGGTTTAGATTTTAGGAATTGTCCTGTGGAATTTTGTCACGTACATACATTAAATGGCAGTGTTCTATTTTCATTTGATGTTTCACATTGTTAATACAAAAATAATCAATGTTATAGTGCATGTGTTTTAGTCATGTGTATTTTATGGAATATAAGCAACTACATGATCAATGCACTTCTCATTTTCCACAAAGAGTACAGAGTAGTTGTTGATTTTTGTACATGCAGTTAAATGAAATACATATTGTGTAATTAAACCACTATTAGAACTTTTTTATTTAGATTAAATCACGCTTTCACACAAAAAAGCAGATTATTGTGCCAAAGAATCTTTTTCTGTTTGATGAAAAACTGCCATGTTTGCTCCTCATCATCTCATCATAGTCCTACCATTCTGATGACAAAAAGCACATGCAAACAACAGTACATTCCCTTTCTTGCTGCTGGCATTCTTACAGGATCGGGTGTTGTTGTGCACTTCTCAGAACAATTAAAGTGGCACATTGAGTCAGTAGTACATGCTGCCAAAGCCTTCCTGGAAACTGGCTGTCTATCAGACAAGCTCAGATGAGTCGAAAATCTGTTTGTAGCACAGATGGCTGATCAGTAGAATTGACTTTCTCTTTCAGTAGCTTGGCGATATCACTGAGTCTCATCACCACTCCTATTCGTAAATATGAGGTGTAGCGGTTTTGTGTCGTGGTTTGTGAGGATTTTTTTTTTTTTCTCTAGCTGAACTTGTTGTCCAGCAGGTAGATATTTCTACGGTTCTTCTCATGCATTAAGAATTATATAATGTTATGACTGAACATATAAAGATTAATACATTCACAGTTTCCAGATGTGCTACAAGATCTTCAGTCGTTCTTTGAAAAAGCTTTAAAAGAGGCAACAGTTGCTGTAAGAAGTAGCGATCCATTATCACTTGCAATGTGTTGATTAATGAAGATAAAATCTGAGTTTGGCAGCAGACTGTAAAGTCCATCTGTTTGCCTTGACTGCCTCTTTGTAGAAGAATTCACGCATAGACATGGTTGTAAAATCCAAACAGCAGGGTAGACATTCATTAATTATTACCACAAAGTAATTTGTTTAGGGTAATCTGGGCGGAGAAATAAGCATTTGAATGTTATATTGTTTTATAGCAAACCTGAACATTGATAGTATTGAATGTAACACTTGTACTCCTGTTTTTTCTTTTTGTTCTTCGTCCTTTTTATTCTTTTTTCCTCCGCATCACTTTTACCTAATTCTTTCCCTTTTCGCTCTCCATCTTCTAACTGCTATAAGAATCTTTTTTTTCCCCACTGTTACTAAAATACTTGCTCATTGTGTGATTTGTTGATTTACCATCATTATATGTATTAACTGTCTTTAGAAGCTGTATTTCAAACCCTCCCAAGGACCAATGCCAGTTTTTGCTTTAATTGGTATGGGCTGCAGAAAACAATATCTAGCTGTTTATGATGATGATGATTCTTATTATTTTGCAATTTTTGGTGGTGCATATATATGTATATATACCATATGCCTTCATAAATGTGTGATGGTTGTATTATATATACCAGTTATTTATTTTCTGACTGTATTTCTGGTCGCATATTAGCCTCACAATAAGTGATATGATGCATTGTTTCATATCTTTTTGTCATCCAACTAGGGACCATGAAGGCTGAACAATCACATCTGACCTGTCTTCTCATCAGTGCATTTTATGTTCAGCAGCTGCAGCCTGGCCAAACTATGGGTCTACCAGGTGAGGGTCTGGTTGGGGTATTCTAAAAACTAGATTAATCTGTTAGAATACTTTCAAAATTACTTAACCGATTGTAAAAGGGGAAAAATGCACAAACAACAGTCTTAGAAATGTTGATTTATGACAATTAATTATTGAATATTTAATCAATAAATGATGAATAGATAAACACAAGATAAATACAATGAAATGCAAAAAATACAGACAGAG
This sequence comes from Paraplagusia blochii, assembly GCA_016785265.1. NCBI lineage: Eukaryota > Metazoa > Chordata > Actinopteri > Pleuronectiformes > Cynoglossidae > Paraplagusia > Paraplagusia blochii. The sequence goes on along the minus strand of JAFBJS010054478.1, from coordinate 6,301 downwards.
TAGAGTTTGAGTATGTAAGACCTGACCAGTGAACAGTAGATGTAGGTAGATAAATAGGTTAGTAGTAGATAGATAGGTTCTGTTAGTTGTATGAGTAAGTAATAGTTGTTGCTGTGTGTGGTGTTGAAAAAATAATTGAGCGATCTTAATTTTTACTGTGACTACTGTATATTTTACTATCAGTAGCATAGATATAAAGTGTATTTAGAAATATAATGGTATAATATATTATAGTAGTAATGTAAATCAAGATAGTGGTTTATTGCACTTTAATTATGAATAATTAAAAAAAAACTTGATATTGCAGATGGAAAGACAAATAACTGCAGTTAGACATATGTTCTATACCCTTGTTTTTAATCTATGACGCTGCGTATAACCACAGATTAGATTTCATGGTGGGGATGGCAGTGTCCTCTACTGACGATTGTTTGAATAACACCACACAACACAATAGTAGGTCAGCTGTACAGTATATCAATTTTAATGATTCGTTGTTGTGGTTATATATCATTTTTATATATAAATCCAATTAACCAATAATTGAAGTGTTGCTTTTAAATAATTGTGCTGAATAATTACTTGCGCTACAAGTAATTATTATTATTGATCAGGATATTGCCTGCCTCTGTGAGTGAGGTAAACCACCTGACAAATGGAGTGATCAATCATCATCTTAACAAGGATAAATAAAGACATATGACATTTGTACAATTATAATTTGTTGTACTTTGTTGTTCTTCTCACAATAATATTATACAATGCAACCATTGCTTCAACACAAAGCAATTATGTTACATTCTCTGTAAATGTAGCTTAAAAATATAATAATCCACAATTGTTTTCTTACACAGAACATCCCAGAGAGATCCATGATGACAACACCCACCAACCAGAGTCTGAACTTGACAACAACTTTGGATACAAAGGTACAGTAATAGGGGGCGTGGGCTATTCTCTGTACACCCTTCTTATCGTTTATTGCATTATGCATTTAATAATAATAAATCATCCTGTTAAAAAGTACTATAGAGGGGAGATGTTTGAGAAAAAAGAAGAACCATTACGATATTGTCAGTTGCCCTTCATCAATACATCAATAGCATGTACTTAAGGTTATTTATTTATAACAAAGTAACACTTTAATTTTGTGTTTTGCGTTTTATTATATGATAGAATGGGATAAGCATAGGGACACAAACCAAAAATCTTTATTATGAAAATCCTGGCAACATATTGCTAAGCATTTCCTTTCTGTTCATCTTTGGTGTCAGGGAGCACAAAGCTAGTGTTTTTTAGTACCGGTCCCAAGCCTGAATAAATGGTGAGGGTTGCGTCAGGAAGGACCTCCGGTGTAAAACTTTGGCCGAATCAAAGATGCGAGACAACTTAACAATTTCCATAATGGATTGGTCAGGGCCTGGGTTAGAGAGATGGAAATTTATTGACTCTCTGACGGGCCGAAAGGAGAAGATTTGATGTGTCTTTGGTTTGGTTCCTTAAATATGTCCTGACTCACGTTGTTGCTGGAATATTGACTGTGTGAGTCATCATATTAAAAATGGATCTTGTCTGTCTGGGAATGAACTTACATCATTAATGACTGCCAGTACCCATCATTACAGTAGGGGTGGATGTTTGGTCATCACTGGTTTTCTGAATCTTACTTTTACAGTATCTTATTTTGACAAATGATTTATTATGCTACCAAATACAACTTCTTTCTTAGCAATCTGTGAGATCATTGTTCTAGGACAGATAACTGTGCACGTCAGTGCAAGTTTGCCAGCTGGGACTGGGTTTCTGTGAGAACAGAACTGTGGTTATCATTTCACTTTCCCTTTTTTGTTTTGTAGACAGTTTTGTAGTGTCTATAACAGCTCGATGTTATGTTTTGTGGCACAGGAAAAAGCGTTTTTATGAAGTAGTCAGTTACTAGCAATAAAGTGTGAGTTAAGCAGACAAAAGGGATGAAATGAGAGCAATCAAAACTATCACAGAGAAAAATGACGTGGTAGCTATCAGTAGTGTCTTTAATTCTTGGTATTTTACCCCACTACACACATGAGATTGTATGTGTGTGAGTTTTTTCTTCAATATTCCCTTAAAATCCTTGATGGTCTAAACCAATTGGAGTGGACGCCGTCTTATTTATTTCCCTGTATTTGACCATGAGCATAAAGGTCTCATTGGGTAAAGCAGTATCTCAACGATGCTGAAATCTGTCAACTCTGTTCTTTTTTCCTTCTGCCTTTGTCGTAACTGCTGCCAGCTTCCTCTGCCAAAACCATATGAATTAAGTCTAATTATGCAGCCATTACACTACCAAGACCATAGTGTCCTCTACAGGCCTATTGTGGTACACTCCAGCCAGTGAGTGTCAGCCAACTTGGCTATCACAGCCATATAGTGAGCATAATGGGGTCTCTATGGGGGAGAAAAAAGAAATTCAATAATATTGTGCAGCAAAAATGGTCATGACCGGGTAATGGGTAAAAAAAAAAAAAAAAAAAAAACGGGCACAAAATGTGCAAAAGAGACAGAGGGATAAGAAGGGGTAGGGACGGAGAAGTTCTGAACTCCATTCATTCATCCATCCACTCATTTTCTTAACCTGAATTCTATTTTTGTGAGTCATGGGGGATGTAGAGTCAAGGGTGAAGGTGGTGTACACCCTTGGCAGTTCACCAGTTCAATGCAGGGCGTGTTGCTCAGAAATGTATTTTCCATGAAGCAACTCTTTTTCCCATCATACTGCCAAGGGGTGATGTGTAAATGAGATTGTCCTGTGTGTTTCAATATTTTAGCTGACTATTTGCACAATCAGAAAGTTATATATATATATGTATCATTTATATATATATATATATTTATATATATATATATTTCAGCTAATTTTAAGCTAGAATTTACTGTTACAGGAGTAGCATTGGTGGCTTAACACCCGCTGTGGCAGGAAGACTCACAGTATGGTGCAGTGCGATTTGGGTGGCGGTCATGAAGACTGCTGCCCCTGAGACCCGGAAATGGATTAGCGGATGAAGATGAATACATTAATTACTGATTAATTACTCAAACACTTTTTTTTTATTTATGATTTTTCTTCTAGTGTAAAATTATTTCACTGTGTGGAGGTAAGACATTGTTTTTTACTTTCAGAGATTGTGTGATTTATGGGCAGCTCTACATATTTTTAGTTACATTACCGTCATCTACTGGACATACTATCTTCGTTTCCTTTTTAGGGCCTTTTTCAGGGCTTGCCACAAATAATATTTTTTCTATCTTACCCTGTTTTCTGTATTTACTCTAACTCTAGATACCTCCATGTCTTCCCTGGCAGCATCCATAAATGTTCTCTTTGTCTCCTACCTGGCAGATCCACCTATAGGATCATTCTTCTACCAATATAACACTGTGCCTCCTCATGTACATGAACATGTCCAAAACATCTTAATCTGGCGTCTCTAGCTTTTTCTCCAAACCTTTCTGTCTGCGTTGTCCCTCTAATCACCTCTTTCCTGATCCTGTCCATTCTTTCCTCTCAAAAAGAGAATCTCAGCATCTTTACCTCATCCACCTACAGGTCTGCCTCCTGTCTTCTGCCTATTCCTAGTGTCTCTAAAACTGGACACATTTTCTAAAGATAATAATTAATTGTCAAGCAATAGGTACACATTTATCCGTGCATCCAACATTTTGTTCTGTTTTCAGATAATTAAATACTATACAGTAAATGTTTTTGGCCGTGACAATAAACACAGTATCACCCGCAGAACTCAATTGTGTATTGCTTCCTTTTCACCAGTAGAGGGCGGACAGAACACAAGACCAATCATAGGTAGGCGAGAGACGCAAAAATGCAAACTTTGTCATGTACATTTGGTCTCATAAATGGTAACTATGATCATTTTAATACTAATATAATTACACGTTCTATGATTTAAAAAAAAAGATTATTGCAGAAAATACTTCTTCAAAAATGTAAAACCCCAAAATGATTGTCCAACAAGTTCTGATTAATGTGTGTATGAGTTTCCGGGTCTGTAAACATAGTATTACACATGTATAAATACATGCATAGATAAATACGGATACATCCAAACGTTTGTCGTTTGTATATGTGTGCATTGCCACCTATGGAAAAAAGGGGTGTGGCTCCCGTGGTGGTTCATTAATCAAAACTGCAGCATTTAACTTGAATTCATTCTTCCATTTTTCAGTCATTTCTAACTTCTACCAAGTATTTCTTATGGGGGATACGAAGATGCAGTCTTGAATAAATGTGTGTCCTTGTGCGGTTAAATGCTGCCTGACTTGCTGGAATCTCCTGTACGCAGCAGAAAAGCCTGTGACTCACTGACTGCTGTGGAAAAAAAAAAAAAAAAACTAAAGTGGAGCAGTGTGCAGGAGCCACATCCAACCAGAGCCAGTCCGAGCAGAGCTCCAGGAGAAGAGCGCAGAGAAAAGGGCACAAAGTACAGCTTTTTCAACCGGTTAAAATAAACGCTAAAATCTTCACTGCTCCTCGGATTCCACGCTTCTTTTTCTGCCCGTGAAGTGGAGCAGGGAAAGCAGACGAGAACCAATGAATTCCACGAAGTTCTCGGCAGCTGGGTGTGAGGAGGCGCCGAGTGGAAGAACATCGGAGTGGGATACTTTTCCGAAGAACGCGAACTAACCACGATGCTCTCTGGCTGATGTAAACTTTGGTTTAAAGAGAAACCCAGAAGGGTTTTTTTTTGTTTTTTTTGGTGTGCATTTCAGTTGGTGGACTCTCCCGCAGCCCTACTCTTCCTCGGCACTTCATCATCACTCTCCTCATCTCCGTTCTGCAGCACAAAGTTGAGATTTACATGATTCCCTTTGTGCCGCGTCTGGATTTTCAGCGTCCCCGGCTGGTTTGAATGATGTCTGCCGGTCTGAGGGCGGTTTATTGTCTACTGTCAATCCTGCAGATATGTTCAGGTAGGACTGCATCACAGCTGGAGTTGACTTTCATTGTCAGTTTCTGGCATAATTTATGTTCGCTTTAGGTTTAGGGGGCGCTTTCAATGTCATTAAAGACGGATTCTATGAAAAGAAAGACAACGACGGTGCACACACACAAAAAAAGTCATTTGTTCATGTGATTTAAAACTGCGGCCGCGGATATTTCAGTCACCTCTGGTTACTCTGACCCCATGCTGGGCGCCCGCGTGCTGAAAGTGACCCAGCATAATGGTGTTGGTAGGAACAGTAAGTAACGGTAGGGGCCCATCGTATTTCTGCAACACACATAATCACGCAGTGTTTACACACTAGTACAAATCATCTTCCTCAGTAAAGGTTGTTGCTTGAGTGCTGCGTCAGTGGTGCATGCACTATGTGGTCTGCAGGTTAATGAGATGTGGGTTCTTTTGGACACTCCCATTGCAGCACTCATAGCAGTCTGGGCAGTCATTTTATTTTATCACCAGACATAAAGTAGAAGTATGACAGATAGTGTGTGTCCAAACGTGTCTGTCCCCCCAGTACCTGGTGGGTGCGGTGACACTGCTGTGCAGATCATGTATCTTCAGGTTGGTTTCATTGTTTTGACTGTTTTCAGCCACAGGTTCTTCTGAACAGGAACAGCATATCAATATTTAGATGCTGAATCTTAATGTGATAAAGACACTCTCGTCCAAGACACCATGACTGTGAGGGAACAACATTTATCCTGTTGGGCTGTTTAATGAAACTGACTCACAGGTGGTTTTACATATGCACACACCCACAGGTGATCAGCCACTAAATATTTGATCCAAGTTTCTTTGGATAAAAGCCTCGTTTAATGCATAAATGTAAAACATCTGCTACAGCTTGGACCAAATTATTTTCTGGAAGTTAATATGTCTTTCTATCAATTAATCAATCGATCGATGATTAGACCACTCTTTCTTTAATTTCTTGTCCATTTAAAAGTCTGCTTCCACTTAATCTACATTAATCTGGACAAATATAATAACAACAAAAAAGGCTCATAATTAAGTTTAATTTCAGAGCTGATTTCTGGCATTTTGGATTGTTTTACTGACAGTGACAAAAATCACTTCCGTTCCTAGATCTATCTATCTATCTATCTATCCATCCATCCATCTATCTATCTATCTGTCTGTCTGTCTATACATCCATCCTTCCTTCCTTCTTTTTTGTTGGTATATTGTAAGTAACAAAGTGACAAATATTCTATATTTTATACGTAGATTAACTGATCTAATAGGCTGCTGGATGAAATTTCTATATTGCATTTTTAATTCTATCTATTAATTAATTATTG
>JAFBJS010054475.1:93376-131375 GCA_016785265.1 Paraplagusia blochii | reverse complement strand
TTTCCGGTTTTGTTAATTTGTTTTCATAAATGTATTTTTGTTTCAGAATTTGTAAATTTGTTTTCTTAAATGTATTTTTGTTTCAGAGTTTGTAAATTTGTTTTCTTAAATGTAAATTTGTTTTCTGAAATGTAATTTTGTTTCAGAGTTTGTAAAAGTGTTTTGCACCTCAGGGCCACCGTAGGGAATGGCCGTGGTAAACACCTATTTCCAAAAGAGAGAGGAACACCGGCTGACATACAAGAGTGGAGGCAGGTCCACTCAGGTACAAGAGGTAATCTCCGGAAGATAAGTGACTGTAAGGTGGTGGCAGGTGAGAGTAGGATGTAGGATGGTAGTGTGCAAGCTGACAATGATGGTGAGAAGAAGGAAGAAGGTGAAGACAGAGCAAAAGATCAAGTGGTGGAAGTTAAGGAAAGTGAAATGTTGTGAAGATTTAGAAAAGCAGTCAAAGCAGTTCTGGGCTGTGGTGGAGAATTCCCAGATGATTGGGAGACCACAGCTAGAGTCATTAGGGAGACAGCTAATGACATCTGGGAAGGATGTGCAGCAGGTGAGATTAATTAAGGACAGAGATGGAAATGTCATCACCTGTGAGGAATGTGTGCTGGGAAGATGGAGGGAGTACTTTGAAGAGTTGTTAAATGAGGAAAATGATAGGGAGCGTAGGAATGAGGAGCCAGCTCCCAACAGGGAGAAGGTCGATCAGATTAGAAAGGATGAAGTTAGAAAAGCTCTGAAAAGGATGAAGAGTGGAAAGGCAGTCGGTCCCGATGACATACCAGTGGAGGTATGGAAATGCTTGGGGGAAGAAGTTAGTGTAGTAAGTTTTAGAAAAAAGTAAGTTTTCTCACTCGGCTCTTCAAAAGAATTTAAGAGATGGACAAGATGCCTTATGAGTGGAGGAAAAGTGTTCTTGTACCAATATACAAGGGTGATGTGCAGAGCTGTAGCAATTACAGAGGGATAAAGTTGATGAGCCATACCATGAAGATTTGGGAAAGAGTAGTTGAGGCTCGATTGAGGAAAAAAGAGGTAGAGATTTGCGAACAACAGTATGGTTTTATGCCGAGAAAGAGTACCACAGATGCAATATTTGCTTTGAGGATGTTGATGGAGAAGTACAGAGAGGGTCAGAAGGAGCTGCATTGTGTTTTGTAAATTTAGAAAAGGCCTATGACAGGGTTCCAAGGGAGGAACTGTGGTTTTGTAGACTGGTGCAGAATATGTATGAGAACAGCACAACAGTGGTGAGGTGTGCTGTTGGAAGGACAAAGGACCTTAAGGTGGAGGTGGGACCTTATCTGCCCTGAGCCGCTTTTTGTTTCCTCTGGTGATGGACAGATTGACAGATGAGGTCAGACAGGAGTCTCCATGGACTATGATGTTTGCAGATGATATTGTGATCTGCAGTGAGAGCAGGCAACAGCTCGAAGAGAACCTAGAGAGGTGGAGGTTTGCACTGGCGAGAGGAGAAATGAAGGTCAGTTGTAGCAAGACCGAGTACGTGTGTGTGAATGAAAAAGGGAACAGTGGAGTGGTAAGGTTGCAAGGAGCAGAGGTGGTGAAGGTGGAGGAGTTCAGATACTGCTCAACTGTTCAGAGCAGAGAGAGGTGAAGAATAGAGTACAGGCAGGATGGAACAACTGGTGAATGGTCTCTGGTGTGATTTGTGATAGAAGAGTGTCAGCTCAGGTGAAGGGAAAGGTTTACAGGACAGTTGTGAGACCAGCCATGATGTATAGACTAGAGACACTAGGAACAGGTAGAAGACAAGAGGCAGAGCTGGAGGTGGCAGAGTTAAAGATGCTGAGATTCTCTTTGGGGTGACAAGGATGGACAGGATCAGGAACAAGGTAATCAGGGGGACAACACAGACAGGAAGGTTTGCAGAAAAAGCTAGAGAAGCCAGATTAAGATGGTTTGGACATGTTCAGTGGAGGGACAGTCGTTATATTGGGAGAAGAATGCTAGACATGGAGCTACCAGGAGCTGCTGATGTTTGAGATGCTGGTGCCAATGCCATTTCCATAAATGAATTTATTGTGACATTATCAATGTGTGTACTTATATCAGCCAGGTCAAATAGGATTTAAAAACATCAAGTTTTGTTTTTTTTTCCACATAGTTCAAAGTTAAGTTTGCTCCGTGCTCTCTGTCTGAAATCAGCCTGTTGGAGGTCAACAGGAAGTGTACTTTTTTTCCTTCTTTCTGTATTTGACTAAAGACGTCTGACTAAGACATCTCCTCTGAAATTGCTACATTCAGCTTGTAAAAGATTGATTGGTCCTGATAGAGCTGCAAGGCTTGGACAACAGTCAGATTTGGCCTCCTTTCTTGGTTCGTTTCATTCCATACAGATGAACAGCTTCTTACACTAACCCTAAGGCAGTGATTCTTAACCTTGTTGGAGCTACCGAACCCCACCAATTTCACATGCGCATTCACCGAACCCTACTTTAGTAAGGTGAGTTGGTGTGTCTTGACCTCGGCAGTGTCATGACAGCAAAGGCAGAGGCTCCACCGAACCCCTGGGACCTACTCACCGAACTCCTAGGGTTTGATTGAACCCAGGTTAAGAACCATTGCCCTAAGGCAGGGGTCGGCAACCTTTTACATCCAAAGAGCCATTTGGCACCAGTTTTAATGTAAAAGAAAGCACTGGGAGCCGCAAATATTTTTTTTGTATCTAAAATGGAGTTAACGCAGTATATGTTTTTGTTACATTTACTTTTAGAGTTTTCTTTACCTTAACCCTTTGTATAAACAACTGTAGTGTTTTTTTTCTTTCGTTTTTTTGTTTTTTTGCAACATGGTTACCTGATTAATCTCCCCCAGTCAGTTCTGTTCAGCCCACGTCAAAACTGTTTCTGGTGTCGTTGGTATGAAGTTGAACAAAGGAGCTTTAACAATTGAACCATTTTCTGTAGATCCAATGAAGATGACAGAGAACTGGTCAGTGTGAAGGACAGATGACCTTATTGTTGAGATCAGACTGATGTGAGTGTTTATCTGAATCTCATCTTTGTTCTTTTCACTGTAGTGACACAATCCCATCTCTAAACCTGCGGTTAGACATGACTGTTGAACTCAAGTTAATGAATATAAATGAAAATCTATAGTCAACGTGATTATTGAGTGAGTATGACGATCAACTAATGTCCTTTATTGTAGTTTTTTTAGTCTGTTCACAGTGCTGAGTCATGCCGTTCAAACACATTACAGACATTACAGACGCTCAGACATTTGCTCCGTGCTAAAAAAATAAAAAAATAAAAAAATAAATAGGTAATATTACTGAACTCCCTGCCTGCTTTTCCCTTAATACACTTTTATTAAACACATACATTTAATAAATATAATTACGGTCGCTGAGGCTTGGGAAAGTAATGAGGATGAGGGCGAAAAGAGACGAAATGTGACGCATGTAACCCCGGAGCCGCAACTCCGGAGCTGCGGGATGCCGACCCTTGTTTTAGGCAATAAAAATATTAAAAATGTTTTATTTTATTGTTACAAGTTTACTATAATCTTGAAATTCAGAATTATATTTTAAAATGTACAAACTAAAATAAAATTTTATTTTAATAAAATAATCATTATTTATTTTCCAAAGTCACAGAGAGCCACATTAGAAGGATGAAAGAGCCAAGGCTCCGGAGCCACGGGTTGCCGACCCCTGCCCTAAGGTGAGCAAAAAAGTGACATTCTGAACTACCTGCTGATTGGTTTGCTAGCATGTTTGTTTTACTGTTCTTATTTCTTGAGAACACACTCTTGTGTAGCAACAGAAGTTATCTATCAACATTGAAACTGTCCATTCATTATTTCCCTGTTAATGGTGCTGTAGGTGGTGTAGGGTCAAAGCCATCATCGTTTGCCTAGTCCCCACCGAGCAATAGCCATGGAGCCGCGTGTGAGAGCTGCTGTTCAGTATTCCAGGCACGGCCCATCTACACTGCAAGTTGCCCAGGCCGGTCCAGGGTGATTAGTTTACCGCAGCACAATGGACTGCACCCCATTACCAATAAATGGTAGCAGTCACTGAGTCATACACTCCCTGTGTCTCTCTAATTGCACTCTCACTGTTGGGTGCCATGCAATTACTGGCTGTTGCCAGAAGTCTTTATTGCTCATGAGGTTGAGAAGCCTCTTCATCACTTACAACAGAACAAAAATATCACAAATATTTTTACTTTTTAGTAGAAGATCTTTTCAGACTATTACCATCCCCTGGTTTTACTTTCAGTAACAGACTAGGGGTAATGTGGACTGCAGGTGGGCCAGTCAGGCACCAAATTAGACCTGTACAAATCTTTTTAGCAGTGGATCCGCTGGTGAAGACTGTCTTTATCTTTGTCCAAATAGTTTAATCTGGAGCTCAAAAGGCGTTCATCAGAACAAGAAGTCTTATCAGGTAGTATTTCTCCTCCCTGAGCAGCTCAAACAGGCTGTTGTTTGGTCATGGCCCTCCAGACCCACCTCTGCTATTTGCCTCTGCTCCAGGCAAATAACAGAAATTTAACAGCCTTCAGCCTGGGCACGTACCCTCAGCATGAGCTTCAACAATAAACTCAGAAAACAACGCATCCTGCAAACAAGCCTACCCAAGGGGGGTGTTCAATGTGAGGCTAGCAGAGCAACCTGGGGGTGCAGCTGAAGAAGTTTCAATGTATTACATTGGCGATAAGGAAGATGTATGTGGAATGGCTGGAATTGTACTTGCAAATAAAATCACAGATGTAGAACAAAAGAATGCTTGAGCAATGGAATTAGCGACAGCCATGGAAACCGCTGTAAAATATATCACAGAGCAGCAGTGGGGAGCAGAAGGGGTGGTGCACTAAGAGCAGCCGGTGGACGCTGACCAAAGGCTGTATGTGACATGTGTAGATGTGGAGAAACACACACACTTGCGGACTGCCGTTTCATAGAGGCTATTTGCCATAATTGCAGCAAGAAAAAACATTTAGCTGGAAAATGCCAAAATGTCAGACAGCCCATACAGAATATATTAAATATATGAGGAGCAGCACACATGTTGAAGGAAAATGAAGAGCTGGAACACGCACACGCTGCAAAATCTGAGTGACGAGAGAGTGGAGCCATAGAGAAGAACTACTGTCAGTCAAAAGCCTGACGTAACATTTGAAATTGACACGGGAGCAGGCGTGACGATAGTGAATAAGAGAACATACAGGCAGATAGGGCATGGAAAACATCCTGCAAAAGTAAAACTTTGCAAGATGTATGCAAATGTCATCTACAAGGGACAGATGAATCAGCTGCTTTTGCTGGTGGTTAAAGGGGAGGGCACAAACTGAATAGGGAGGGCACAAACTGAATAGGGAGAGATTGGCTGAGGGCAGTGAAACTAGACTGGACAGCCATTTTCAGAGCCTGTAAGCTTTTATTATTTAACAGCTCCAAAAGTTCTCATCGTAAAACAAGACAAAAGCATAAGACCAGGTGGTGACTATAAAGTTACTGTAAATCTGGGGTCCTACTCAGGCAACTACCCAATTCCAAAGACAGAATTCTTACTGGCAGTGCTGGGAGGGGGACAGAAGTTCACCTAAATGGGTTTATCAGCAGCTGCTACTGGAGGAAAATTCAAAAGGATTCACAACGATTAACACACATTGTGTACTGTGCCAATATACAAGACTTCCCTACGTGGTGGCTTCAGCTCCAGGTATTTTTTAGCACAACCATGGATAACTTGATACAAGTTAGGTAGTAAGCCTCAGGTAGTGGTGAGAGTAGATGACATCCTGGTGGCTGGTATTGATGATGTTAGCCATCGGTAGAATTTAGGGACCGTACTGTCCAGACTGAGTGCAGTAGGACTCAAAAGAGATAAATGCATTTTCAGAGTTCCTGAGGTAGTGTACCATGGTACAGAATAAATCACAATGGAATTCAGCCAGTGGCAGTCAAGGTTGAGGCTTTTGCAAATGTTGTGCCACCAAAAAAACAGACAGAGCTGAAGTAATTTCTAGGAATGCCTGTGCTGGAGCGTGCATGAACTCCTCAGAAGTGAGTAGCTAGGAAATGGGAAAAACGTCATAATCATGCTTTTGATGCTGAGTCTCCAGTCTGAGCAATTCTTCGTGCATTTTGATGACACAAAACCACTATACCTCTCTTGTGATCCATCCCTGTATGGTGTAGAGGCGGTGTTACCTCATCGGTTTTAAGATGGCACAGACATATCACAGTCATTGCCATCGGTGGAAAGGGGATATATCAGTTGGAAAAGCTCTAGCAATAATATTTGGCTTAAAGAAATTTCACCAGTATCTGTTTGGAAAAGATTGCAACATAGTCACAGTTCACAAACCACTTGTGGGTGTTACAGGAGAAAACAAGGGCATCCTACAACAGGGACAGACTGGATTCGGTTTAAAGATGTTTAATGTGTAGAACAGTGATTTTCAACCTTTTTTGAGCTGCGGCACATTTTTTTACATTTACAAAATCCTGGGGCACACCACCAACCAAAATTACATTTTAACGCAGTACATTTAATACATATAGTTAATATGGTAGTTTCTAAATGTATTTATACTCACTTAGTGTGAAACTTGGACCTGTTCTAATGAACACAAAACTGGATATCCTGGCAGGAATGGTAAAAAGACACACATAAATCTCTTCCTCAACAACAGCTCTCAGTCTCTCTACGTATTTAGTTTTTCAGTGGAGCTTGACAAGCTCAGCTGACATAGATATGTGGTTGAAAGCTATTACCAACACTCCAATATAAACAATTTGATTGAACAATTGTAAATATATTACCACCTCCACACAAATATATTGCTTCATTAAAATGTGTTAAGCATTAAGCCTTAGAATGTCTTTGAAGCTTTTCGATTACTTACTGAAGCAAACCTCCTGAGGAGAACAGAGGAGCTAAATTAGGTAAATTAAAATTTGGTGTTATATGGCCAAAAGTAATCCTAAAATTACAACAGTTCACTGTTTACAAACAAGTCTGTGCAGTTGGGGAGATGTTTTTTCTTTTGTTGACCACTCTACTAATTTACTAAACACTGTTCTCTGATCAGCCCAGGGAATTTATCTTTCATCACCATGTATGTGTAGAAGAGTTTTAAAGTGACTGGTAACGACAGACAAAAAACATTTCTGTCGACAGCTCTTAGTGCAGTGGTGGCCTAGTGCTGGGGCAGTGGTGGCCTAGTGGTTAAGGGAGCGGACTTGGGTCCGCAAGGCCCCCAGTTCAAATCCCCCTAGTTACTGCTGAGGTGCCCTGAGCATGGTATCGTCCCCACTCACTGCTCCCCGAGCACTCATTAGCTGCCGACTGCTCACTTTGATGATGGGTTAAATGCAGAGGCCAAATTTCGTTGTGCGCTGTGAACCTGCTTTTTTGGTCATTGTGATTCACAAATCACAATGTCACAATGACAAAAAAAGCAGGTTTTAAAGCAGGTTCAACCAGGCTTCTCTGTCTCACTGTTCAGCCACATTAGTCAAGGAGTCAATTTAAAAGCTCTGAAAAAAAAGCTCTAAACAGTTCTGAACAGTCCTCAACCATTCCTAACCATTTTAAACAGTTCCTATGTTGTTCTATTGAGAGTTGAAGGCAACTTAACAAACTCCTTAGTTTCAAGTCAAGAATAATCTTCAACAACTACTGCAGAGAACAGACTGCTAACAGCAAGTGTCCCTGTGCCAATAACGCTACATATCAATAATAGACGAATGCACCCCAACCCCCGGCCCCACCCTGTGAAACCAATCATGGATATGGCTTCTGTCAAAGGCTGATTGTTGGATTATTATAATAATTAGTCACACCACCTCCTTATGCTGCCACTCACATCTGTATTATCAGCTAATTTGCTTGGTTAATGAGGGTAATAATCAGTAGTGTAGCCCCTGTGCTGTTACGCTGAGCATTTAGACCAAGAGTCAGATCTCCAGCTGAAGAGAAACGACAGGAACAGAGGACTATGCTCAGAACTGTTGGTGGACTCAGGAAAAGGTTTTATATGTAACAAAGCCAACTGATATTATTAACCCTTTGTTAACATATTAATATAATCCATTCCTCCCTCTCTGACTGGAAAACCTCTTCACTCCTCTTCTCTTCTTCTTCTGACCCTAAGTAACTTTGCTTCATCACTCTATGACAAACTGTAACTTTGTCCTTGAATTAAAGTAGCTTTGGATCAAAATATCTGCCAAATGTACTGTGATATAATATCTGTAAAAATCATTATTGGTTGGTTCTCCAATAGTGAAAACCTAATAATGTAATATTTGGCCCAATGCCGTGGTCTGAAAAAATAGTTTGCAAAAAAAATGTTGTATATTAAAGTGAGTCACTAGATTGCAGCATTAATTGAACAACATTGCAGCTTATTTAATTAATCTCATACTCAGTTGTTTGTATAGATGAATATACAAATGGAAGCAGGTCTGTGTTGGTATCAGGTGGTGTTGGAATCAACTGTTGAGAGTTTGCACAAAACTGTCAACAGTTGTTTCGCCTAAACATCTGTAGTAATACATTTTTAAGGACCTGTACTGGCCCTATAATGTATCAACTGTTTCACAGGTTTGACCACAGGAATCAATACATAATCGCAGAACTCTGCATCAGTGTCAACCATCATGTTGCTGTCTGTCTGTCTTCTTCTCGTTCTTCCACTGCCACCCCACTGTGTCTTTTTCTCTCTCTCCTCCCCCTCCCTCCCTGTCTCTCTCTCTGCTGCCTCTCTTTTCCCTGGAGCAGGACTGGGAAGTGTCTCCCTCCACCTGCAGCACAGACTCATTTATCTACACACCAGCTCTGAGTGGATGCTCAAGAGGGGTATGAGGGAAATTAGGCGCTGTGAGTGAGAAAGACACCAAGGAGACTTCTACTAGCCACCGTCAAAGGTAAGGAAACGTCATGATTGTGCATGCAGCAAGTGCAAGGGGTGTGTGAGGTTTCACTCCAAAAGGAAATTAGATGTTGGTTGAAGCTGAACTTTTTCATACGATGATGATGTCAGCTTGGCTGACAGAATGGGAATTAAATGGAACAAAATAAACATGTTTGGAGGAATATTCTATAGTACTATTCAAAGTAATTGGTGTACAGTATAGACGGGACTGTGGACCTTCTATTCAACCTTCAACATGCAGGTCAAGACTCTGTTCCATGTCTGTACTGGTCAAGATCCAGAACATTTAATCGAAACCACAGTTTCTGCTTGACATGGTGATTAATGGGTGAACTAGAAAGAACAAACTTGTAATTTTGGAATCAACAACTCAGTGATGACGTAGGAGCACAGATATCAGGATGTCAGTTGACTGTCATACTTTCAGTGAATAATGACGGTCAACAAACAAATATCTTCCTGAATACTCTACAGTCTAGATCCAGTCAGTAGTTTTATAAAGTATTTCAAACAAATAAACCCTGAAACTGAACTGAACACAATCATGTCATTGCCTTATGTATTTGTGTAATTTTCCCCTCTGTTTCTGTAGTCCAGAGTATGGTTTGTAGTCCAGGGAGTAGTTTGCATTCCAGAGTGTGGTCTGTAGTACTGATTGTGGTCTGTAGTTCAGAGTGTGGTCTGTTGTCGTGATTATGGTCTGTAGTCCAGAGTGTAGTGTGTAGAATAAGAACCAACTGCAGAAAACTGAACATTGACTGTTCTTCTCTGGTCCATGAACCACATGTTTGCAGTCATTTTCATTCAGAAACTGATGAAGCAATTCAGAATCATGATAACTTCAATCTTTTGGTTTCATGGATGCCTGAGACATGGACCTGAATCAGTTACAGCATCACTTCAGTGCATGAAATAATGTTCTTTCTGCAAATAAATGTAAATAAATCAGAAATAATATAAACTAACAAACATAATAATACTAATATATATATACAAATATTTTATACACATAAATATTTATGTTTTAACTACTTTTTTGTCTTGATTAAAATGTTACACAGTAGCAGCTGAATTTCTGGCTATAAAGTGATTAATAATAACTATAAAATAAATAAAATAAAATATAAAGAAAAGGCACAGGGTCAGAAAACTAAAAAGAAAATAAAACAAAGGCAGACAAGTAGATGGCAGAGAGAACCTCAGGGACGGGTACATTATTTAGAATCTACCCTGTACTACATCATGCCTGATGATAGGACATGCTGATGGCTGAATGGCTCCCGCAGCCAGAACCTGAAAGCCTGGCGTTTATTCTGTCCTGTCTGATCTTCATCAGTGATGTTGTCCTCACACATGCCACCTTGTAAAACTGCTCTGTGTGTGTTTTTGTGTGCGTGTGTGCGCGTTTGTTTGTTTGTGTGTGTGTGTGTGTGTGTGTGTGTGTGTGTACACCCATTTTACCAAACTGCCTCGAGCATCACAGTCAGTCCCTGTGTTGATGATTCCTGTTGAAGAAGAGCCTGAAAACAGATGGAGTTTAATGTGTTTGTTACAGCAAAACACGGACAGGGTAAAACAAGATATTATGGCTAAAACACACACAAACAAGAGAGAGGAAAGAGAGAGAAAATCTGGACTAAAGTCTGACCAGAAATTGAAGATTGGTCCGCAAGCTCGGTCAGGTATTAGAGGTTCTATTGATCTTGATCCTGATCTTAACCCTGACCCTAACCTTGATCCATCTCTGAGGTGTAGCAAAACATACACACATACACACACACACATACTATATATAGTTATATAGTATATAATGTATAGTAATATACTGTACATATAGTGTATGTCAGGACTGCTGGAGCGCTGCACTTACCTTGATCAGACACACCTGTTTGTTTTCCCCAGACACTAATGAGCACACAAGGTATTTAAGCAGTGGGCTCACTCACCATGGTGTCAGATTGTTTTTCTTGATTGGAGGAGTTTGGCCTTACTCCTAGAACAGTTTTGTTTTTTGAGAGACTTTTGCCTGTTCTTGTTTTGAAGTATTGGGAGTTTTTTGAATCCTGTTTTTATTTACCTCATGGCCTTTATTATCTTGAATCTCCTTTTTGTTTGGACATGATTTTTCTGCCTGGTCTGAATTAAAGCCAATATAACAAACTCCAGTTCCTGCCTCTATTTTTGGGAGTTGCATTTGGGTTCAAGCCTGACTGAAAGCTGACACATACTGGTCCTTCTCAAAAAAAAAATTGCATATTGTGATAAAGTTCATTATTTTTCATAATGTAATGATAAAAATTAAACTTTCATATATTTTAGATTAATTGCACACCAACTGAACTATATTAGGTCTTTTATTGGTCTAATATTGATGATACTGGCAAAAGGTAAAGAAAAATAAAAAAAATCCCTGTCTCACAAAAATTAGCATATTTCATAGGAGCAATAAAAAAGTGCTTTTAATACAAAAAAAGTCAACCTCAAATAATTATGTTTAGTTATGCACTCAATACTTGGTCGCAAAATCTTTTGCAGAAATGACGGCTTCAATGCGGCGTGGCATAGAGGCAATCAGTCTGTGGTACTGCTGAGGTGTTATGGAGGCCCAGGATGCTTGGATAGCGGCCTTGAGCTCATCCACAGTGTTGGGTCTGGTGTCTTTCAACTTCCTCTTCACATGTCGATGCAGATTCTCAGTCATCCAGGTCATGGTCAAGGTAAAAGAATTTAGTTAGGCAACTGGACATTCATTTATTTATTTTTTTTGGAAAACGTTTCACCTCTCATCCAAGATGGATGAGAGGTCATCCAAGATGGATGGAAAACTGAATGTCCAGTTGCCTAACTAAACTCTTTTACCTTCCTCTTCACAATACATTACAGATTATCGATGGGGTTCAGGTCAGGAGAGTTGGCAGACCAATTGAGCACAGTAATACCATGTACAGTAAACCATTTACCCGTGGTTTTGGCACTGTGAGCAGGTGCCAGATCGAGCTGAAAAATTAAAACTTCATCTGCATAAAGCTTTTCAGCAGATGGAAGAATGAAGTGCTCCAAAATCTCCTGATAGCTGGCTGCATTGACCCTGCCCTTGATAAAACAGTGAACCAACACCAGCAGCTGACATGGCACCCCAGACCATCACTGACTGTGGGTACTTGACACTGGACTTCAGGCATTTTGGCATTTCCTTCTCCCCAGTCTTCCTCCAGACTCTGGCACCTTGATTTCCGAATGACATGCAACATTTGCTTCCATCCGAAAAAAGTACTTTGGACCACTGAGCAACAGTCCAGTGCTGCTTCTCTGTAGCCCAGGTCGGGCGCTTCTGTCGCTGTTTCTGGTTCAAAAGTGGCCTGACCTGGGCTGGAATTGGCCCTTCTCCACAATCTTCCTCAGGGTCTAGTTACCTCTTCTGGTTGTGCAGCATTTTCTGCCACACTTTTTCCTTCCCACAGATGTCCCACTGAGTTGCTTTGCAACAGCACTCTGGGAACAGCCTATTCTATCAGAGATTTCTTTCTGTGTCTTGCCCTCTTGCTTGGGGATGTCAGTGATGGCCTTCTGAACAGCAGTCAGGTCAGCAGTCTTGCCCATGATTGCGATTTTGAGTAATGAACCAGGCTGGGATTTTTTAAAGCCTCAGTAATCTTTTGCAGGAGTTTAGAGTTACTTTGTTGATTCAGATGATTTGGTTAATAGCTCATTTAGTGTGCCTTTTCAAGATATGCTATTTTTTTCAGAATATATACTGTATATGTATGAGAATATATATATGTATGTAAATGCTCACTCCAGCATGTTTTTATCTGTGTTTTTTTTTACCTCAGTAACAGAAAACTGCAAAAATGAAATAAGAAAATGGTGACACAGGGTTCTATCCCTGCAGATGAATACAGACACACATCATATTGCAGTTGACCAGATTATAAAGTGAAAAACTAGTCCTGTCTCTGACCACCTGTCTCTCTGTCTGTCTCTCCTACACACCCAGTAGTGACAACTATGGGCAAAACAGAAAGTCAAATGCACATCATGGAGAAATCTGGTAAACCTGGACGACGACGCTGGACTATGCTTGAGATCAGTTTGTCCGTCCTGCTGCTGCTGGTCAGCTGTGCCCTGATCGGACTGGTGGTCCTCTACACCTCCATTTTCAGAGGTAGGAGTTCACTAAAGCAGTGGTCCCCAACCTTTTCTGTACCGCGGACCGGTTTAATGTCTGACAATATTTTCACGGCCCGGTGTAGCAGATAAAAACAAAATAAAATGATAAGATCACAATTAAAACTGTTGTATTTTCTCTACAATAATAAAAATGACTGTAAATCCACTATGTAATCATGTGCAACTTTATTAGCGACGTCCCTGTGACGTCGTGGCCAACGCAATGCAACACACTCTGGTCGCTGCGGTAAAGTTTAAACATACCTTCAAAATAAGACAATACAAAAACAAAGTGTATGAAAATACTCGCGACTCACAGCAGCACTGAATCAGTGGGAGCCCTGAGCTTGTTTTGCTGTAACGAGACGGTCCCATCTTAGTGTTATGGGAGACATTGAAACCCGGAGTGTGCTACTTAGGTCCAGTTTGTTCCGTAATTTTGTTTTGGTTGTCGTCACTGCAGAAAACCCTGCTTCACACAGATACGATGTTGGAAATAGCATCAGGGTTTCACTGCTGTTGTGGCGATCTCAGGGTACTCTGCCATGACTTTAATCCGGAAAAACGACAGAGTTGATGTCTCGAACAGACATTTAAGGCTGCCGTCATTTGCGATCCCCAGCAGTTGATCTTTTTATTTTTTTAATTTAGCGGGACGTATCACGTGACTTACTGTGTCTAGGATTTGATATGTGTCAAGTGAGACGGATGTAACAGAGAATCCGGCCAGTTTTTTTAAAATAAAACATCATTAAGACTAAACAAATTATGTGTATTATTTTTTTCTTTCTGTGCGGCCCGGTAATAGATGACCCACGGCCCACCCCTGGGGTTGGGGACCACTGCACTAGAGGACACCAGTTGCATTGACCAGCACTGACCATAAACCTCACATTTGGAGCATTACTAACAATAGTTTCTATACCACATCTTCTTGACCTTATTCAATCTGTGCATCAGTGACAGGATCAGAGACAGGGATTGGGTCAGGATCAGAGTCAGTGTCAGGGGCAAGGTGAGGGTCAGGGTGCATGAGATAATGTTGGTATTTATGGTTGTGACTCCATCACCTGTGAAACCTGTCTATGTGTTTTCTCAGAACAGCCCCATAGACCTGTGGTGTTGCAGCGATCTTCAGGAACAGGTGAGTAATCTATTAACGTTAAAAAGCGGCATTCACTTTTCCTATTTGATGCTGCCTTTCACAAGCAGCCTGTGCTGCTGCTATTCAACCAGACTGTCATGTGAAAGTCATGGTTTCAACCCTGATGTTTCCAGGCCAACTGTTCCACTCCCAGCTTAGCCATGTGTGCACCACTGCAGACTGCGTAACTTCAGGTGACAGGAAGTGTTTTCTGCTGCTGGGTTTAATCTGATTATTATTTTCCCACTGTGGCTCTGAACAGTCTCTGTCTCTGACACTCTGAAGCTGCTCGGCTACTGCGAAACATGGACAAGTCAGTACAACCATGTGACAATTTCTACCAATATGCCTGCGGGGGGTGGCTGGAGCACAATGTCATCCCGGAGACCAGCTCCCGTCACAACGTCTTTGACATTCTTAGGGACAATCTGGAAATTGTCCTCAAAGGTCAGTCGGGGCAGGGCTCAAATCATCACTCGTCGGTGAGCGCAGGGTTTAAATCCCCACTGATCAGGAGGGAGCAGGACTCCACACAGTAACAAAAGAGTTTGTTGGTGTCTATGCAGGAGTTCTGCAGATGAAGAGCGATCAGGACAGGGAGGCCATATGGAAGGCCAAAGTCCTCTACAGCTCCTGCATGAATGAAAGTAGGAAAAGGTTTTTAGTAGTGATGTCTGATATCAACTTTTTGCCAATATTCCAGATGTTGATAAAACCAATTTATTATTATAATTATTGTTATTATCATTGTCCAAACACTTACAATATTAATTTATCTGTACAAACCACAGTATGACCTTAATTAAATGAGCTCCAATGCTGCTATCTAGTGACTTTAACTCTATTGAGGGATATCCCTATTTCTTTAACAAAGTTGACTATAAGTTCATCTTCTTACCTTTGTGGCTGAAATCAATCTAAGACCAACCATCTTGAAAACTTCTAATGCCTTACTGCACACAGGCCACACTGGGATCAGATGAATTAGATATGGACACTCTGGGATCCAAGAAAACTGTTAACTGTAACTGTCTGTGAATGAACAGACTTTCTACTTCGTGCTGCTGTGCTGTCGTCCCACAGGCCTCATTGAGCAGCGGGACTCTCAGCCTCTCCTCAAACTCATCCAGAGCTTCGGAGACTGGCCTGTGGCCTCAGACAGCTGGAACCTGACCACAGGTATGAATACCTGACCATCATTCACTCAGATCTATGCACTCTCTGGGAAAGATGTAACAAGGAACTGGTAAATGATTGAATAGAGACACAAACGTGACGATAAATTTCATAGACTCAACACTCAATACAGTAGGAGACAGTATGCTCCTAAAACATTGGTTGTGACTTATTTCAAACCATGGTAGATTAATGGGGATGAGCAAAGTTTTAAGACCAGGTCAGTTTGTCAGTTGGTGTGGCTCACAGACCAGGCCAGTTGATCAGGATTACAGACCAAGTCAGTTATGAAGTTGACAGACCAGATCAGTTGGTCAGGCTGACAGATCATGTCGGTTTGTTAGGTTAACAGACCAGGTGATGTTCATGAGGCTCACATTCCAGATCAGTTGGTCTGGTCACAGATGTTGGGTCAGTGGATATGGTCAGAGTTTCTCTGATGAACCGATCTGGTCCTGGTCACAGAAGACTCCTGGAGTCTGGAGGACACTCTGGCCACACTCACCGCTCGCTTTCACAAGAAGGTTCTGCTGGACATGTTTGTTTGGATGGACGACCAGGACTCTCAGAGACACATAATCTATGTAAGATTACTGTAGTTATAGCACGACCTAGCAAACATCAGTTCACTGTCACTGGTGGTAGATGGACAAGGGCTCAGGCACTAATGACTGTGTTTTATAGATCGACCAGCCAGGGCTAGGAATGCCATCCAGAGATTATTACTTCAATGATGGACACTTCAAGAAGGTGAGAAGTGTCTTCATCAGCTCAGACAGTTCTAAGCTGTCTGATTAATTACCTAAATATCTCTGCAGGTGCGTGAAGCCTATCTCCACTTCATGGTGTCAATTGCCAGGATCACCAGAGAGGACTGGAACCTGACTCAGGATGACGAGCGTGTCTGGGAGGAAATGACACAAGTGCTGGAGCTGGAAATAGACATTGCCAATGTGAGACAGACATCATAGGAACATGTCTTTGATCTCAGCCATCTCTTTGTACATGAACAGATAAATATTTCTACTTCTTGTTACTTCAAGGCCACGACTCCTGTGGAAGAACGACAAGACGTCAAGGTTCTCTACAACAAGATGACAGTGGCTGAACTACAGAGCTCCTTCAGTTTCAATGTTGGTCGAAGTTTTACCTCAGCCTTTTCCATGTCACTGGGCGGAATCTTTGAAATCTAATGTATTTATTTGTGTAGTTAATAGTTAGTCACAAATGTTCTGTATGAGATTAAAATAAAGTACACTTACAGAACTCACATACTGTACATAAGTACTTGTCCTCACTAGCACGGTGGTAACATCATAATCTAGATCAGGGGTGCCCAATGGGTAGATCGAGATATACCAGTAGAATGTTGGTAGATGAGCAATAACATAAAAAATTAATGAATAACAGTAATAAAAAAACAGATCTGCTTGCTTGCTAGTGATAGTACATTTTGAATCGTAAATGGGAAAATAACTAAATCAAGGGGATTGTACTGGTGCTCTGTAGACTGTAATATGCTGAGTTTGAGACTTTTACTTGTTCTGTCATCTCTAACTTCCATTTTTTTTAACTCCCTGTCATGAAAAACGTATATTTCCTTTTTCCATACCAGGGATTTAATTGGACCAGATTTCTTCAGGGTGTGTTGTCCAGTGTTTCCATCCAGGTCCAACAAAAGGAGGAGGTGGTGGTTTACAGCTCCCCCTACCTGGAGAAGATGAATGACGTTCTCTCACGACACAGTGTCAGGTGTGTTTGTTGTCCATTAGTTCTGCCCAAAAACGTTCCCTTGTACTTTGACATCACAGAATCCCGGTCCATCCACAGAACTCTCCAAAACTACCTGACCTGGCAGCTTATCATTGACAGAGTCAACAATTTGAGCCGGCGCTTCAAAGAAGCCAGAGCTTATTACAAGAAGGTACGGTGATCAATGCCTGAAATAACACCAGATGTAACCATGAAAGTGACCATGTTTTCTGGACAGACTCTCTACGGAACCACTGTGGAGGATGCCTGGTGGCGGGAATGTGTGCGATACGTGCAGAACAACATGGAGAATGCAGTGGGGGCTCTATACGTGCGTGAGACCTTCGCTGGAGAAAGTAAACGAATGGTTAGTGTTGTTGGGCAATGTGGAGTTCTGAAAAGAGACAGTCAGAAAAACTGTCAGTCCGACAGTCAGTTGGTCAGTAACTGATACTGACGTAATTCTGTTTCTGTCTCTGCTCCAGGTCAGTGACCTCATTAATAAGATCCAGGAAGCATACGTGGAGACCCTGGAGGAGCTGAGCTGGATGGATACTGCCTCCAAGGATAGGGCCAGAGAGAAGGTACTGAAGTGACTGCAGTAAGACAGTGTTCTCCTCTCTGAGGTCAACCGTATAATGATAAAGATCTCTGTCAACCTCCTGTAGGCTATGGCCATCAAGGAGCACATTGGTTATCCAGACCACATTCTACAGAAGACTAACCTGAAACTTGACCAGGAATACGCTCATGTAAATCATAGACCTCAAGGAAGAGAAACAAGAATAACAGTCAGTGACCAGTTATCATATTTGTCATTGCAGCTAAACTTCAGTGAAGGACTCTACTTTGAGAACACCCTGGAGAATCTGAAATCAGAAGCTCACAAAAGCTTGAAGAGGCTGAGAGAGCCGGTAGATCCAGATCTGTAAGTAAACCTGGAATCTTGTGAGCCCGGGTGTCATGTGACAAAAGTCCTGACTTTCAACCCCCTTCCTTAGGTGGATCATTGGTGCCACAGTGATCAATGCCTTCTACTCACCCAACAGGAACCAAATTGGTAAGAGTTCTTATCTGGAAAGTTTAGTTGTATCAGCAACTGGACATCCTTGTTTAGTTCCTCAACGGATGAACTTCATCACTGTCTGGCTGATGTCAGAGTCCAATGGAAAAGGGGGAAATCTAGTAGTCCTACCATTAGACTTACCAGTGTTCCCGCTGACATTACCCTTGACAAACCAAATGTCTATCCAGCTCCAAGAAGAAGTCCTGTTGATAAAACTGCCCTGTATCAAGAAGAATCTGCACAGTCATCAACATAACTTGTGAGGTTCAACTGATACCTTCAATCTAAATGTCTGTGTTTGTTCAGTGTTTCCTGCAGGAATACTACAGCCACCATTCTTCAGCAAACACCAGCACCAGGCCCTCAACTTTGGGGGGATTGGAATGGTCATTGGACATGAGATCACACATGGATTTGACGATAATGGTGAGAGTGTTACTGCCAGGGGCGGCCTTTGAGGGTAGGCAAGCCAGGCAGTTGCTTTAGGTCCCAGCGACTAGGGGGCCTGAGTCAAAATAATTTTTGCTTGATATGCACTGATATCTTGCTTGTACCCCAAGAGACACTAGTTCAGACCCTGGTTACAGCAGTGTTTTTGTAAACTTGATTTCGATTAAAATCATTAAATGGTCGACACTTCAACTCCAAGTGGCTTATTGTTTCACTGCAGGTCGTAATTACGACAAGGACGGAAACATGTTAAACTGGTGGAGCAACTTCTCAGTGGAACATTTCAAAGACCAGTCTCAGTGCATGGTGCAACAATACGGCAACTTCAACTGGAAGCTAGCAGGAGGACAAAATGTAAGCACCAGGTGGTTGGTTGGTTCTACGCTGATGTGTGACCCAACCATCTAAGCCCCTCTTGGTGTGTTGGTTTATCCGCAGGTCAGCGGCATCAGCACTCTGGGGGAGAATATTGCCGACAACGGAGGGGTTCGTCAGGCCTATAAGGTTCTGCTACTGTCAACTACACTTAAACACCATGATAATGATAATAATAATAATACAATAATTTTGTGTAGCATGGCACTCAAAGACGCTTTACAGATGTTTAAATCACACACACACACAAACGCAGAAACAGTAGGGGGTGTCAATTGTTAAATGTCAAATGATTTGTGATAGAAGAGTTTCAGCAAAGGTGAAGGGAAAGGTTTACAGGACAGTTGTGAGACCAGGCATGATGTATGGATTAGAGACACTAGGAATAGGTAGAAGACAAGAGGCAGAGGTGGAGGTGGCAGAGTTAAAGATGCTGAGATTCTCTTTGGGGATAACAAGGATGGACAGGATCAGGAACGAGCTAATCAGAGGGACAGCACAGACAGGAAGGTTTGGAGAAAAAGCTAGAGAAGCCAGATTAAGATGGTTTGGACATGTTCAGAGGAGGGACAGTGATTATATTGGGAGAAGAATGCTAGACATGGATCTACCAGGTAAGACACGAAGAGGAAGGCCAAAGAGAAGATTTATGGATGCGGTGAGGGAGGACATGGAGGTGGTTGGAGTTGGAGTTGAGGATGCGGAGGACAGGGTGAGATGGAAATTGTTGACTCGCTGTGGCAAACCCTGAAAAACGGGATAAGCCGGAAGGAGAAGATGATTTTCAAACAGTTGAGTCTTGAGACGGCTCTTGAAGGTAGGTAGAGTTGTCAGAGTTACGGATGACCAGAGGAAGGGGACGGCAATGGCAAAGAGTCTTGTCTCCAGTTGTTCTGTACGTGGTATTAGTAATGGGTTTGATGAGGTTGGCATCTACAGATCGCAATTGTTTGATGGGGTCATGGCAGTAGAGTAGTTCTGTCAGGTATAAGGGTGCAAATTTGTTGCGGGCCTTGTAAGTGATGCCGAGGATCTTTAAGTGTATATATTGTTTAATGGGAAGCCAGTGAAGTTGACTGTGTACAGGGGTGATGTGCTCTCTGGAGGGGGAGTGGATGAGCACTCCCCCTCCAGAGAACAGCAGAGTTATGAACATATTGTAGTTTCTGAAGAGCGCTGGAGGGGAAGCCATACAGGATGCTATTGCAGTAGTCAAGTCTGGAGGTGATAAAAGCATGAATTGATGTTTATGCAGCTGATGGATGGAAGAAAAATGTTTTAGTTATGTGTTTAATGTCTGAATTGAAGGAGAGTACAGAGTGCATGTAAATGCCAAGGTTTTGAATGAGGGTAGAGCGAGTAATGGAGTCAGAAGGAGCTTCATTGTGTTTTTGTGGCCTATGACTGGGTTCCAAGGGAGGAACTGTGGTTTTGTATGAGGAAGTCAGGAGTGGCTGAGAAATATGTTAGACTGGTGCAGGATATGTATGAGAACAGCACAACGGTGGTGAGGTGTGCTGTTGGAAGGACAAAGGACTTTGAGGTGGAGGTGGGACTTCATCAAGGATCTGCCCTGAGCCCCTTTTTGTTTGCTCTAGTGATGGACAGATTGACAGATGAGGTCAGACCAGGGTTATAATAGTTTTGAATTTTTCAGTGTAGTTTCGTTTTAGTTAGTTTTGCCTTTTAGCACATTAGTTTAAGTTAGTTTTAGTTATTCGTAAAAGCAACTAATTTAGTCTTAGTTAGTTTAGTTTTAATTAGTTTTAGTTTTCGTTTTAGTTTTCCCACACCTTGTGAATTTGTGCAGAACAAGATTCAAATGATCAAGTATGAAAATAAAAAGACTTTATTAAAAAAAAAAACATGGATAATGTAAGACATTAACATTTTCAGCCAGTAAGACATTAACAGCCAGAAGGCTTAAAATCAAAATACCATCATTCCAAAACTGCGACACAATGGCTGTTGGCCTTTGACATGCATTCATTAAGAACTGACAACTTCAACCAGTGGTAAACAACACTCATTTTTTAAACAACACTCCCTTTTAAATGTAAAAAAGAAAAAAGTTAGGGTGTGTGTTAATGTCAGTGTATTGTACATGTGTGAGATAATGTTGATTTGTGTGCATCTCTCCATTTATCTTTGTCTCGTGTCCTTCTCTCTCTCGGGAGATAGAGAAAGTGTGTGTGTATGTGTTTATCTCTCTTAAGTGTGAATTGACTGACCAGCTGTCTTGGCGACATTTCAAGAAAGTCGAAAAGTTTCGGCGTTTCTCCTCTCCGAGTAGTACTAGTACTTGGTTTGTCAGTCTCTGTCCGTGCTTTGACAGGACTTGCAGCTAATAAAGCCATGTAGCTATTGTTAGCTTCTTTGTGGAAGCTTCTGAGGTGGACTTTTAAGTTAGTTGTTTTTTTTCCTTTCAGTTGAGTTCCACATACCTTTCCGTTCTCCACCACCATGCACACACTCCTGTCTGTATCAAATGAATATTCATAAAAGTCCCATATAGGGCTGGCCCTCTTCCTCTTCAGTTTCGCCATGTCTCCTACCGGTCTGCCTCTGAGGCGTGCCCTGCCCAGTCAGTGCACCTGCATGCCCTGCGCTTGACTCGATGTAAACAATTGCGCTGGTGTTTTTTGTATTATCTTCGGTTCGAACAAAGACGAAAACGAGGGGTAGTTAATTTCTAATTTCAGTTAGTTTCAGTTAGTTTTGTTAGGACACATTTCCGTTTTAGTTAGTTATAGTTTTTTTAATTCAATGATCATTTTAGTTAGTTTCAGTTAACAAAGAGTTTTTTTCAGTGATTCAGCGTTTTCGTTTTTTCGTTAGTTTTCGTCAACGATGATAACCCTCGGCCAGACAGGAGTCTCCACGGACAATGATGTTTGCAGATGATATTGTGATCTGCCGTGAGAACAGGCCACAGCTAGAAGAGAACCTAGAGAGATGGAGGTTTGCACTGGAGAGAAGAGGAATGAAGGTCAGTCGTAGCAAGACCGAGTACATGTGTGTGAATGAAAAGGGTAACAGTGGAATGATGAGGTTACAAGGAGCAGAGGTGGAGAAGGTGGTGGAGTTCAGATACTTGGGCTCAACTGTTCTGAGCAGTGGAGACTGTGGAAGAGAGGTGAAGAATAGAATACAGGCAGGATTGAACAACTGAAGAAAGGTCTCTGGAGTGATCTGTGATAGAAGGGTGTCAGCTAAGGTGAAGGGAAAGGTTTACAGGACAGTGGTGAGGCCAGCGATGATGTATGGACTAGAGACACTAGGAATAGGTAGAAGACAAGAGGCAGAGCTGGAGGTGGCAGAGTTAAAGATGCTGAGATTCTCTTTGGGGGTGACAAGGATGGACAGGATTAGGAACGGGGTGATCAGGGGGACAACACAGACAGGAAGGTTTGGAGAAAAAGCCAGAGTGAGATGGTTGGGACATGTTCAGAGGAGGGACAGTGATTATATTGGGAGAAGAATGCTAGACATGGAGCTACAGTGGTATGAAAAAGTATCTGAACCTTTTGGAATTTGTCACATTTCTGCATAAAATCACCATCAAATGTAATCTCATATTTGTCAAAATCACACAGATGAAAAAACAGTGTCTGCTTTAACTAAAACCACCCAAACATTTATAGGTTTTCATATTTTAATGAGGATAGCATGCAAACAATGACAGAAGGGGGAGGAATAATGAGGAATTGTAGTCCATGGCGGCGGATGATGTGTCCAAGTGGAGGCATGTACAGAATGAAGAGAATGGGGCCCAAGACTAAACCTTGAGAGAATGCAACAGGGGTGATGTGGGATTTATGCTGGTTGATGCTGATGTAGTCAAATCTATCAGAGAGAAGTAGGGAGGGAATGCAGGAGCTGGGGACAGTCCATAGTGCTGGGATGAAGTTATAATGAATATGAATTTTCAGGGTGATCCATGATGAATGTAGCAGGGTCGGCATAAAAGACCGGAATATCAGAGCGTGTTAATGAGTTCAGTGGAAGGAAGCAATTTGGTAATAAGCTGGTAAAGTTCCATTAGTGAGTAATGATAAAAATATGGCAGGTGCTGCAAAAAGGGCAGATCCTGGAGATGGGTGACATTGACTATGGCGGGTAAATCCAAAAGTTGAAACAGGATGAGCAGCAACAATGCAGAGAACGTAGGAAGAAGCTGGACGCTGAGGGAGTGACACAATCGGGTAGCAAGCTGGCCCAGTGGAGGTGGTGATGGCTGGCTAGCCCAGCTGGCTCAAGCCAAGGGTTGTGGTCCCTTTGCAGATGGAAGTCAGCTCCGATCCATACACTCAGCGAGCAGCGATTGAGGTAGAGATGAAAGACATCCACTTGAACACGAGCTGGTGTTATCTCTGGCAGAGTACACATGTTTGGACGGGAGCCTCTGTTGGCACTGGCGGAAGACAGCCACGGCAGCAGTGGTGAAGGGGAGGCCGTCCAGGAGCTATCCTCACTTGGTAGTGTTGATGGCTCACACAGGTCATAGGTACACAGGCACACACAGGTCACAGGAGGGATTCTGGAGCTGTAGCCAAGACACAAGTGGAGGTTTTTAGCATACTGGATAGTTAGATGCCATGTTTGTTTGCAAAGATTGGTAAGGGGGAAAGTTCCAGGTTTGGGCTGTGAGAAGCAGCAGCCAGGCACACCAGCACATGCTCGAGTTTTGGCCAAGTTGGGGTCTATCCCGGCAGTGACAGATGATAAGGTTATGACACTGATTAGTACTCAGTCATTGGGAGGAGCTAAATTGTGTGCGTTTGCAGGCCTATCTGAAGTGGCTGGAAATGGAGGGGGAGGAGCCCAGTCTACCGGGTCTGGACCTGAATGCCCAGCAGCTTTTTTTCCTCAACTTCGCCCAAGTAAGAAAATAAAGCTTAAAAGAAAAATGTTTTGCGCTATCTATGAATTAAAGAGTTACCTAGAGTTTGCATAGCTAGCACTTCTACTGCAACAAATACTATCACCCTCGACCCTTTCAATCCCAGGTTTGGTGCGGTGCTTATCGGCCTGAGTATGCCAGCCAGTCCATTAAAACTGACTCACACAGCCCCCTGGAGTACAGGTTAGTACAGGAGCTGCAGTTTAACCTTCTATTATCATCTGAAGTTTGTCTTCTCGGACACTGGGGTTCAGACTCTCCAAACAGAGAAACTACAGGCAGGAGGCAGTTTTCCTGCGAATAGGCAACAATACACTTCTAGTTGTTTTGTCTTGAATTCTGCATTCTAGTTAAGGGTGTCTGTCAAGATTGATATTCATTCATATCAAGATAGATATCCAAAAAGATTTAGTTTGGCTTTTTTCTGGAGTTGAAAGATATTTTATACTTCAACTTCATCAGTTTCTGCTTGATGCAAAAGAGAACACTAGTAAGGAACAAAACCACTCTTCACACCTTTTCCGGTGGTGAGTATAACTACCAGTGTTCCCTCTTACATAATAAGAAACTGATGAAGTTTCTCAATTGAGAAATGAAATGTCTTTCATCTCCAAGAAAAGTCCAGTTGTTAAGAGTCTAACCTTGTCTTTTTCTACTTTCGTTCTCAGGGTGCTGGGCTCTCTGCAGAACTTTGAAGCCTTTTCAGACGTTTTCCAGTGTCCAAAAGGAAGTCCAATGAACCCAGAGCTGAAATGTCGCATTTGGTAGAAAGATTTTCATGTGTCTTAAAATCAGGTTTAAAAATGTTTTGAAAAACTATGTTTATTTATGTGTCAACACCTCAGATGTAGAAATGAAAATAAAAATGAGACTTTATTAGACTGATGAACAAAGACAAATTCAACAAATCTCCTATTCAGATGTAGTCAGGTAACAGAATTACCTTCAGACTTTAAGTCTGTTAAACAGTGTTACAGTGCAGCTGTAACATCATTATCATCATCATCATCATCATCATAGAGAACCTTCTCATCTGCTTTGTCTGTTTCACCCTTCATTCCTATCAGTAAAACAATTCCTGATAAGAAAACTTTCATCAAAAACAATTTTCTTTTTAGACTATTTCAAGAGAAGAGACTTAAACACACTGAGTAGCAGACAATTAACCTCAGCAAGGAAATAATTTCCCTGCCCCTCAATAAAAAAAAGCAGAAAAAATGGACATAGAGCAGATGAAATGCTCTCCCCTGTCATCTTACATCGATGACTGTCGTCCATGATGAAAGGCTGATGTGCAGTGTGTCCACACTGCCGACCCACTGACACAGAGAGAACACAATCATTAAACAAAGCAAGGCCTCAGCCAGGACTGTTATTTTCTCCTTCTATTAAAAATGTACCCGCAGCAGAATTAAACTTGAAGAAGTCATAAAGGACAGCTGTCGGATGCAAAAGTAGCAATAAAAAAGCCAATCTGAAGGTTCTCACATTTAGAACACGACTGTTAGTCGCTATTTAGACTGCTTTCATGAATGTGAGCTTCATATCTCCTGCATTGTCCTGGGTTTTGTTTTCGTCAAATGTTGTTGTATTAGAACAATGACTAGATCATGGAATGGGACTGCAACCCAGAACAGGACTAGAACTCAGAACAGGCCTAGAACAATGAATGCACTAGCACACAGAACGCGAGGGGTGAAATAAATGACTTAAATACAGAATGAGACTAGAAAAAGGTATGTGTTAGAATCAGGGCTTTAAACTACATTACAAACATTTCTGGTTTTCGGTTCCACCATACAATTGAGGTTTCCGAACCAGTTAGAACAAGAAAGTAGTTCCTGGAATGGTTAATTGCGTTCCTTGTCAGCTGTTTAACATGTTTAACAATGATAAATATGTATCATATATATATATATATATATATATATATATATCAGTGGTGGGCCATGCATTTTAACTGTATGGCTTCAGTGATGTCATAGTTTTGTAAGAATTCACACATACATTATATAACCCTTAATATAGGCTCATCAAGCAACTTTTCATTTCCAAAGCGTTTTTGACATGTGCCAGTTATGAATTGTTTCGTCCCCACTGGGTTCCGGGGTTCGATGCCAGCTTAGCGACATTTTTAAAAATCCAAAGAACCAGCACCTTTGCCCACTGAAAGTCAAAAGTGCAAAAGCGTATGGCATAGGCGTAGCCACTTGTCAGTCAGGCCCACCCAATCTAATGAGAGGGCTGATCAAACTTGGCTATAATACTTTGGGGTTGGCTCAGCCTAATTTTTTCAGGGCCCACCCATTTTAAGGGGTCTGGCTACGCCTCTGGCGTATGGTGGGAGGTTTGACAAAGGTGATTCATAATGCTTAGGTTTATATGGAGATGAGTGCAGTCCCAAACATGACAATTGTTCTTTAGTGTAACGATATCAGACTTGTGCAGCTAAGACTGCGTGATGAATGAAAAATGGAGCGAAGGTTCATGTGTTACGGAAGTATGGAAAATTATTGCTGCCACACACGTTATAACGTGATAAGTTTTACGTTATTTCGTGATACTATCACGTTATAACGTGATAAGTTTTACGTTATTTCGTGATACTATCACGTTATAACGTGATAAGTTTTGCGTTATTTCGTGATACTATCACGTTATAACGTGATAAGTTAACGTGATAAATGTCAAGTATGAAGCGAATGTTAAACTCAAATCCTCCTACACGGATATGGCTTGCTTACAGTGTTCAGTTAAATTGTTTTGTAACATCCAGTCGGACGTGTAATGTTTGTCGAGGCATTAATTAACAATCCCGCATTTATTGCAAAGATTTAATTACAAAGTTTGGTCTCTGTCAGCTGTCACCACGCCAATACACAGAACACATGGACCTGCTGCACTCTCACTCAGGCTCTCTTCCACTCTGCTCCCCCCGCCCCTGGCTGCTGCGTTCATCCAGATGCACAGACTATGGGAAATCATAGAACTCAACGAACAATGAACATAATATTAATTTAGAACGCTACAGTATTTTGATGCTTGGCGGTGAGATTTTACAATAACTAAGCTCATTGATTGAGATTTTTGTCAGTGTGCGGACAGAATTTTAAACACATGGCATTCTACCGAATGCGTTGTTATGTGTCATCTTAATAAACCACATTACCCAAAATGCATTGCACGTGTTAGGTTTACTAGGAGTGACCATGTACTGTCGCGTACTGTCGCGTTATAACGTGAAACTTATCACGTTATAACTTGATACTGAGCCATTTTTTTCTATGTGTGGCAGCAATATGCTTCCGTAATGTGTTGTCTTTTCTTGATTTTTGACAAGAACATAGACAAGTCCGTTGGACATGCTGAGCAGAACAGAACTAAAACAGGAAGTCGTACACCATGTCAAAATAAGAGCCTACATATGTCACGTTAAACTCCCCCATTCGCACTAATTTTATTACATCAAATAGAAAACAAAAATAATGACTCCTTCACCAATAGTAAAACATCCCATAACATTCAATTGCCAAACATGCTTTTTGAAAAACTCATTAACTTGAGTTTAGTATTTGGCTTGGTCAAAACCTCAGCAATCATTTGCTCAGTAGGAAAATACTCCATGGTAAACCTTCCATTACTTACATTTTCCCTTATGAAGTGGTACTTTATGTCAATATGCTTGCACCGTTGTCTGTTCACTGGATTCTTGGCCAATGCTATGACACCTTGGTTGTCTTCATACAGCATTGCCTGTGCATACTGATAGTTGTCAATACCACTGAGCAGTTGCTATAGGTCAGGGGTCACTAACTGGCGGACCGTGTCCGGACCCAGTTGTAATCCTGTACGGACCCGGATCTATAATCTATTTATACGCCAGATGAATTTAACGGGATAGTTTTAAGGTGCGCAGCTTTTTCAGTGTTTACGACAAACGCCATTCTAAACACAGGAAAAGCTGAGCCGGTATCAGGATTGAATTATCCCACGTAGTGCTTTTCATCCAATCAACTCTCGGCATTCAGCGACAGGCAAAGTGGGAGGGAGAGAAACAGCCGCCACAGACCGAGACGTGGAGAGAGAGCGAGTCAAGGGAGACAAGGGAAGCGGGTTCAGAGAAACTGAAATTGTTTAATTGTTAATTGTTGATTTGTTATGATTTGTATTATTAAAGTGGTTGAGATTGTTCTGACGAGGTGTGTTAAAGAAAAATTATATAAGCTGTTGCTACACCTTATTTCTCTTACGTTAAGAGCTTTATTTGAAGATGTTAATACTACTACAACATATAACACTCTGGCAAGTTGGACATGGTGTTCCGGACCTTTATTTGAATATTTTTTTTCTGACTGGACCTCTTGGCGTTTTAGTTGAATACCCCTGCTCTAGGTAAATGCCTTCCTGTGTGGCTGATGCTAAGGCCATGTATTTTGCTGTGCTGTCTTGATGTCCATCTGGTGTAAAATTAAGTTATCCTGGACTGCTTTTTGCATCACAACCCTCACACTCGTCATGTCAGCTGTAGGTAAGAATGTTTCGCCATAATCGGTACCTGGTTTTTGACTGTAGCCCTTTGCAACGAACCTTGCCTTGAATTTGTCTGATCCGTCAATCTCTGTCTTCAATGAATAAACCCATCTACCCCCCACTGTCTGTTTGCCTGGTGGCAACTGGATCAGGGTGAAGACTTTGTTCTCCTCGAGAGATTGCATCTCCTCCCTCATAGCATCTTTCCACTGCCTTGCTTTGGTTGACGCAATGGTGTCCTGGTAAGTATAAGGCACATCACACACTGCCCTGTAACAAAAGTCCATGCATGTGTTAAGATTGTCCTCTATATCACCTGTCTCATAGTCCTGTAGATGAGCAGGTCTCTTTTTGACGCAGTGTTGATCCAGGGATTGAACCTGGAAGGAAATATTCAACCCTCCCTCTCTATTGTCAGGACCCTGAGGGTGTTATTCGATAATAGCTTGAATTTTGATGAACGTGTTAAGCAAATTAGCAGAATTCTGTCCCGTAAGGATGCAGAGAAACAAATCCATGCCTCGGTAACCTTTAGGCTGGATTACTGCAATTCTCTTTTATTAGGAATTTCCTTCAGGTCCTTAAAGAACCTTCAACTGGACCAAAATGTGGCAGCCCGCATATTGACTGGAACCAAAAGACGGGAGCACATAACTGAGTTGAATTGAATGCCTTTATTGCCATTGCACATAAATACATACAATGAAATTCGAGTGCTACTTTAATAAGGTGCAGAAAAACATCAATTAATAAATAAATTATTAATACATACAAACAAACATTCATTCACTTTAAAAATACAATACTAAAACACTGAGAGACGTAAAACAATGCCAGAATGATAAAAGTGCTAAAAGTGGTAACTGGATCATTAAAGCAGAATTCAATTGAATTAAACACAGTGATCTGACCCGGTGAATAAAGTGACTAGTTACATTCAAAGGGCTATCCAGATACGCTTACTCGATTTACTATCGTAACAGCTTTTGGGAAGAAGCTCTTCCTAAATCT
This sequence comes from Paraplagusia blochii, assembly GCA_016785265.1. Classification (NCBI taxonomy): domain Eukaryota; kingdom Metazoa; phylum Chordata; class Actinopteri; order Pleuronectiformes; family Cynoglossidae; genus Paraplagusia; species Paraplagusia blochii. The sequence goes on along the minus strand of JAFBJS010054475.1, from coordinate 101,880 downwards.
GGCTGTCCTGGTTTTTAGGCACTTGTAGTGCTTCCCAGAGGGCAGAAGTTCAAATAGAGGGTTAGCAGGGTGGTAGCAGTCATTCATGATGTTTGTGGCTTTGGTGACAAGTCTGGAGCTAGCAATCTCCTCCAAGGAGGGCAATGGGCAACCGACTGTTCTCTAAGCTGCATTTAAGACCCTCTGTATGGTTTTCCTGTCTGCTGCTGAGCTCCCAGTGAACCAGACATTTATGCAATACATCAGGATGCTTTCTATGGTAGCTCGGTAAAACCAGATCAGCAGTTCCTCTCTGATGTTGTTCTTTTTAAAAGTCCTTAGGAAATGTAGTCGCTGCTGTGCTTTCTTTACTGTAGCTATGTAACTCCCATCTTAGCCTCTCTGCACTGGCTCCCAATTAAAAGTAGAATTGATTTCAAAGTTCTACTATAAACTTACAAGGCCCTAAATAATCTGGCCCCCTCCTACATCAAGGACCTGCTTTCCCCCTATAAACCTAGCAGACCGCTTCGATCATTAGATTCGAGTCTATTAGTGGTTCCCAAAATTATTAGGAGCAGAACAGGTGGTAGAGCCTTTAGTTACCAAGCCCCTTGTCTGTGCTTTCTTTTCTGTAGCTATGTAACTTCCATCTTAGCCTCTCTGCACTGGCTCCCAATTAAAAGTAGAATTGATTTCAAAGTTCTACTATAAACGTACAAGGCCCTAAATCAGGGGTCTCCCAACTGTTCCACAAAGGGCCAGTGTGGCTGCTGGTTTTTGTTTCAACCAACCAAGAGCACATAGCTTGACCAATCAGGTGTCTGGTGACTGTGATCAGTTGATTAAACCTGCGGATGGTCTGAGCACCCCTCCTCCCTGTCTCACTCTCTACTCCACACCACTCCCTCAATCTTACAAAATTTGATTGATAATTACAATGACGTAATATCTGATGCCAGGTCTGTACCTCATGACATACTTTACATAGGTCATCATTCTCATCAGTTGGTAAGTAATACAAGTTACCACTCTCATGTATGTTAAACCTGCAACCATCCTTGGTAAGTATGCAACTGTCCCCTTTCTCGAAGATCAGAGTTGCACCTTTTTGCCCTTGACACTGAAAAGATGTGGTGTGGGTATGAAGGCATGTAGAGTGCATCTTGTCCAAGCTTTTTCCTGCACAGTGACTCGGCATGTGAGGCGTTCTTACAGGAACTGCACCCCACTTTTCTGTAGCATCTTAGTGCTTCGTGCTTTTCTGCTACTTTCTGGTCTGCTTTGGCATTTGCCTTGTCTTCCCTGCGTTTTCATCACATTCTCTGTGCTTGGCTCTGTCATTATCTTTTTGACAGACTCTTCATAAACTCTCAGCCTTCTCTTGAAGTCCGCAAATGTAATTAGTCTTGTTCTGTGTTACATGTACGGCTAACACAAGGGTGTCCAAACTGTTCCACAAAGGGCCGCTGTGGCTGCAGGTTTTTGTTCCAACCCAGCAGCAGCACACCTGAGTTGATAGGTTTAATCAACAGATCACAGTCATCAGACACCTGATTGGTCAAGCTATGTGTTCTTGGTTGGTTGGAACAAAAACCAGCAGCCACACCGGCCCTTTGTGGAACAGTTTGGACACCCCTGGGCTAGCGGCTTGAACGAGTCTCTTGTAGTCCGCCTAGCACCATGGCCATGATCATCGCTCAGGATTTCTCCCACTTCTTTTAACGCTGTAATGATATTCTTCGCCCTTATCAAATAGTCTGTCACAGTCTCTTTCTCCTCCATGTGTAACTTTGTCAACGATCTGTACAAGTTGATAATTCTGGGATTCCCTGCGTAATGTTCTCATAGGATCCTAAGTGCTTTTTTGCCATCATCTGCAGCTTCATGTCTAGTTAGCCAAAGGCTTTTGTCATCGATTAGCCTTACCAGTTCTGCGTAACAGTCCGCCTTGTTTTTCCGGTCATCATCGTTTGGCTGGGCCGGTTCTTGTAAGATAGTGTGTTTTAGCTTTAGGATATGTAGGTAGCTTAAAAGGCGTGTTTCCCACAGGTCGTATTTCTCTTCTGACCCGTTGAACACCTGCTGCGGCGTTGGGACTCTAATCAATCGATTAGCCATTTTACAGCGTTATACGTTGCGCTCGTTCATCTACATCCCTGTGCCCATAACCTGTGACGATATCAGACTTGTGGTAAATGAAGCTGAACCTTCGAACGCATGATGCGTTCATGCGTTGTCTTTTCTTTATTTTTAACATGAACATAGGTCCGTCGGACATGCTGAGCAGAACAGAACTAAAACGGGAAGTGATACACCATGTAAAAATAAGAGCGTACATATATCACGTTTAACATTTACTTCAACAAAGTTCTCCCACTTATGAATAAATACACACCACATTTTCTTTCATTTAACTCTGTTAAAAATTATTTAATAACTGATTACCATGACAAAACCTTAAAAATACAAATAAAATGTTTGCACTCATCAACGTGGACCGTGCTTCGTTAATTAAAATAAAATGCATCCTTCTTTCTTTCTTTCTTTCGAAAAACGTCAATGAACAATTTATGTTTGCGTTTCAGATCCATCAGCAAGTCTTTTTTTCCGTGAAAATGGATGCTAATGCTGGAAGCCACGTCTGTCCGGTCGTATTTCTGCCATACGTTTTTAGATGCTTCAATGCCTCTAATGAGCGTTCAACAGAAAGAGTGGGCACAGGGATGGTTACAGCCAAACATGACGATGCGTAAAGTTGGCCCATACACTCACTCAGATTTTTAATCCGAAGAAAATCAATCAGATCAGTGGGAGATTAACGGGACGTTTCCCTTCAAAACCAACTATGCCATACATTACAGTCCGTTCTGTTTTCAGTCCGGAAAATCAAACAACATAACGTTGTCGGACTCCCGGGAAAACTTTACTGATCACGGGACACGTGAGCAAATCACGTGACACGTCAGCTAGATGCCACTGTTGCCACAATCTGGTGAGATGGTTGGTCTGAGCGCTGTTAAGTGAACGGGCTGTGTCCATTCACTTCAGCAAGCACAGCCTTCACTTTTAATTCTGAATGGTGTGGCAGATTTTATGGAACCTGACAACACTGGCTAACTTTTTAAATGTAATGTGTTTATATTAATGAAAAAATAATAATACAATTTTATTTAAAAATGTTTTTGAATCAGTATGTTTAGGCCAGCAGAGAAGTACGGTGGCCCTGAGGTGCAAAACACTTTTACAAATACAAAAACAAAATTACATTTCAGAAAACAAATTTACAATTAAGCAAACAAATTTACAAACTCTGAAACAAAAATACATTTAAGAAAAAAAAATTACAATTAAGAAAACAAATTTACAAACTCTGAAACAAAAATACATTTAAGAAAAAAAATACATTAAGAAAAAAAAATTTACACACTCTGAAACAAAATAACATTTCAGAAAACAAATTTACATTTAAGAAAACAAAAATAAATTAATGAAAACACTTTTACAAACTCAGGAAACACGTTCACAATCGGCGAGACAAATTTACAAATTGACGAAACACTTTAACAAAAGCCCGAAACAAATTTACAAATACAAATTTCTTACGGAAGAGGAACGTCCCAAGAAACTTCCCCAACCGGAAGAGAACCCACCATGATGGACGGCTGTCGAGCAGTGTTTTGTCCGTTTTGCGGTGAACATATGATCCGACTTACGAGGTTTTGCGGTTCGTGTGGTTCATCTTTGGAGTTTTTAAATTCGACGGGCACAGAAGGACCAGATATACTGCAGCTGGGCATAAGGTATTTTAATCAGGGACACTCATACGCTGTAATCGTGGACTTGATGTCAAGTTTACACGATGTTCACATCAGCTTGAGGTCGCTCAAAAGCAAACTGAATGAAGCCGGGTTTTATCGCAGAAAGGAGTACTCCACTACAAACGCCGTTACTAGGGCCATCCGACTGGAACTTCGTGGACCTGGACAGTTGTTTGGCTACCGTACCATGTGGCAAGTACTCAAACAAAAGTACAATCTGCGAGTTAAGAGGAATCGTGTAATGCATTTGCTTAGGGAGCTTAATCCTTGAGGGTGCGCGAGAAGAGCACAAAGAAGGTTTTACAGAAGAACCTACCACTCCATGGGACCGAACTATATGTGGCACGCAGATGGTTATGATAAACTTAAGCCATTTGGTTTGGCTCTTTCCGGCTCCATTGATGGATTTTCACGCAAAGTGCTCTCGCTTCGCAGTGGGCCATCAAATAATAACCCAATTGTGATTGGTCACTATTTTCTGGAATGTGTGCGAAACCTCACTGTCGTACCCATGAGACTGAGGACTGATTGTGGCACGGAGAATGGGACCATGGCTGCAATGCAGTGCACCCTACGCCACCAGCACACAGACCACTTTTCTGGAGCGTCTAGCCACATGTATGGCTCATCCACAAACAACCAGAGGATAGAGTCCTGGTGGTCCATATTCAGAAAGGGGAGGTAAGTGGTCATCAAGTCAATTTCCCATTCATTCATTGCTCTCATGTGCAAATAAAAGCTTAAAATCCTCATTTATTTTATCAATTTCTATAGGAGTCAGTTCTGGATGGAGCTATTTGCAGACCTTATAGATGCTGGACACTTTAACGGCAGTCATGAGCACCAGTGCCTACTGAGATACTGCTTTGGTGACACTATTCAGAAGGACTTGGATGAGTGTGTTGAATTGTGGAACAGTCACAGGATCCGACCCTCCAGAACAGCATCATGTCCAGGAGGAGTGCCTAATGAACTCTACTACTTACCACACAGGTAATATTTGGTGGGAGATGGTGGATGGAGATTTTGTTTCTCAAATCCATGTAATAATATCTTACCTTTAACATAGGTTTGGCTCAAGAGACTGGATTCCCAATCAGACAAGCTGAACTGTAATGCCTTCCCTGAAGCTTACCTGACAAGAGCTCCATGTGAGGATGAGCTCCATGAGAGGATGTCAACATGCATCAGTACCAGAGAGGAACCATTTACAGAAGAAGAGTCCTGGCAATCTACAACTGAACTGTACCTGAAACTAAAATAAATGACTCAGCAATCAGTGGAAAAGAAACTTTATTGTAGAAGGGTAACATGTCGAAAAAATGTCTTCCTTTGCCACAGCTTCAATAAATAGAGGTGTATATATATATATATATATATATATATATATATATATATATATATATAAAGTGAATGAGCATCAACTGCATTTTTATGGATAAATTCACAGACCAGTAGTGATTCATGAAAAAGACACAGTTTGAGAGTGATGGATCTAAAACAGATGGAGAGGGTGAAAAGCATGCTTTTTAGCCCAATACATTAATAGATAGAACTTTATTAATCCCTCAAAAGTATCCTTCAGGAAATTATGGTTCCAGCAACAGTACAGCACAGAACAAGGGATAAATTAAACAAGTACAAAAGCAATTCAATAGATACAGTCAAGGATAGCATTGAGGTATGTAAAACCTGAACATGTGGACGGTGGATGTTAGTCGATAAGTAAATTAGTAGAATATAGATAGGTAGGTAAGAAAGTTAATGAGTAGATTAGTAGGTCAAATTTCCTCGATATCTTCCTGATGGCGGTAGATAGAAGACTGATGATCGTTGGACCTCTGCACTTATGCCATATGCACTGCTTATGTAATGGTCAAGGTTTTTCTGCTGAAATAAAAAAAGTGCAGCGGCACTGTAGCACTGTTATTAGCCGCTGCTAATAACATTGCTAACATTGATTCACGTAGCTCATATAGCGATGCTCCACTTACTTTGTTAAACATTGTCCGGCTGATGAGATGTCCCCTGTCCGTCTGTCTGAGCCGCGGTATTAAAACACCAAAAAAACGACTACACGAAACTCAAGACCACGTTAGTCGGCTCTTACGCGTTCGCCGCAAAACGCCGCTCGACAGTCGTCCATTATGGTGGGTTCTCTTCCGGTTCGGGAAGTTTCTTGGGACGTTCCTCTTCCGTAAGAAATTTGTATTTGTAAATTTGTTTCCGGCTTTCGTTAAAGTGTTTCGTCAATTTGTAAATTTGTCTCGGCGATTGTGAACGTGTTTCCGGAGTTTGTAAAAGTGTTTCCTGAGTTTGTAAAAGTGTTTTCATTAATGTATTTTTGTTTTCTTAAATGGAAATTTGTTTTCTGAAATGTTATTTTGTTTCAGAGTTTGTAAAAATGTTTTTTAAAATGTAATTTTGTTTCCGGTTTTGTTAATCGGCTTTCGTTAAAGTGTTTCGTCAATTTGTAAATTTGTCTCGGCGATTGTGAACGTGTTTCCGGAGTTTGTAAAAGTGTTTCCTGAGTTTGTAAAAGTGTTTTCATTAATGTAGTTTTGTTTTCTTAAATGGAAATTTGTTTTCTGAAATGTTATTTTGTTTCAGAGTTTGTAAAAATGTTTTTTAAAATGTAATTTTGTTTCCGGTTTTGTTAATTTGTTTTCATAAATGTATTTTTGTTTCAGAATTTGTAATTTTTTTTTCTTAAATGTGTTTTTGTTTCAGAGTTTGTAAATTCGTTTTCTTAATTGTAAATTTGTTTTCTGAAATGTAATTTTGTTTTTGTATTTGTAAAAGTGTTTTGCACCTCAGGGCCACCGTAGAGAAGGCTATGCTGGCCCTCACGGCCCACCACTCACATATATATATGTATATATGTATATTATGGATATAAGAGTGATTTTTTTAAATACGTTTATTAATGCTATAGGTCCGTTGTGTTGACGATCGAGTACTGACTTCGAACTGAAAGGAAAGAATCGAGCAGCCCGGCGCACACGGGGAGGATTTGGCGCGTGCCGATTGCTCAGCGCCAGATTCTCACCGTGTGCGCGTAAATTTACGTGAGCATTTGGTCACTTGAGGCCGTGAGCAAAATATCGATCGTGCTCGATTTTGTGAGCATCTTTCTCACTACAAATGATTTGTGCGCATGCGTTATTACAAAGACGCAACAAGATGGCAGCCCGCAGCGTCTTGTTGAATGAGACTGTCCTAGAAGATAAATTCGTAGATCTTTGGCAAGACCATCCTTGCCTGTTCAACATTCGTCTCGGCGATTTTAAAGATGAGGACAAGAGGGAAGAGGCGATAAAAGAAATTGCCACGAAATTGGCGCACACGGGTAAGAATTGTAATTTCCTGTCCTAAAACTATATCATGATAAACATTTTTACGGGCAAATTACATGGAAGGAATAGTCAATTATACATAGTTGACTATGGATATATATATGATTGTTCTTCATGAAGAATAAAAATAATTTGTTAACTATGAGGTATACAGCAACTTTATTTATCAACTTATCAACTTTTATCAACTTTATTGAACGAGCATAATGATAACCGTGTTACATGTTCAGTGTCCCTGGTTCTACTAGCTTACTCATGCAGTTGACCTTGTATTTACTTACATCGGTAGGTCCATCTTGTGGCCATGTCCGGAACTACAATTATATTGCACTCTGCATATCATATCAGAACATCCCCCTTTCTCAGGATCTAATAACACTGATACTTACTTTAAACATAAATTCACGTACTGATATTTACTTTAAACATTGCTCAGCACACAAATACTTTTTTTTTTTTTTTAACAGTGAACCAATATTCAGTCCATACACTTACAAATCCAGTCTGGCGCCCAGATCTTCTCAGGACAGGTAATTCCGACTGAACATTGCTTGTGTCCTCCTGTGAATGTCCATCAGTGTCATCATTTGATGCTGTGCTTGCATTGACTGCATCAGCATCAATTTCAGTCTCTGTAAAGGTCTCTTTTGTTTTCAGAAGGCTGCGGCGGTTCCTTCTGAGCACGTGTCCTTCCTCAGTCTTCACTTCGTAGGATCTAGGTCCGACCTCCTGAAGTACAGTTGCTTTCCTGTTCCATGCATCTTGATCCTGTATTCGTACCACGTCATCCTTGGCGAGTGGACTCAGGGTTTTCGTTGATTTGTCGAAGCGTTGTTTTTGTTTCCATTTCATTTTCTCCAACTTTTATTTCATGTTCTCCAACTTTTTCTGTATCCCTGTGTTGGGTTTGATGTCTGTGTAACAGGGAAGGGTTGTGCGTAATCTGCGATTCATTAACAGTTCTGCTGGGGATAAACCACATTCAAGCAGTGCAGCTCTGTAGCTTAGAAGAGCTAGGTAAGGATCTGACTTGCTGTCTGTGGCCTTTTTCAGAATCTGTTTGATGATGTGCACTCCCTTTTCAGCTTTGCCATTTGCCTGTGCATGCTGAGGACTGGAGGTGACGTGATTGAAGCCATAGTGGCTCGCAAACTGCTGCCACTCTTTGCAGTTGAAAGCGGTCTCTTTATTGCAGATGTGTATAAGAGACAGGTTCCCAATATAGAGCTCAATGACTTCATTTTGATGTGACTTTGACATACTGGACATGGACTCCAGACATTTAACTTGGTCCAAAAGTATTTTATCGCAACCAGTACAGAGGTGAGAAAGTAAATGGAATACACAG
>JAFBJS010054475.1:0-65202 GCA_016785265.1 Paraplagusia blochii | reverse complement strand
GGGGGGGAAGGGCGGGGGAAAAAAAAAAAAAAAAAAAACAGATGGCAAGGTGAATTGTTCCCGTGATCTGTCTACGTGTTCTATTAGGCTTCACTGCCAGGTCAGCCTCACGTCCCTGGGTGTGTGTGTGTGTGTGAGTGTGTGTGAGAGTGTTTTCCTCTTTGTGTGAAGGCAAATCTTTCTCAAAACAAAGCAACAAAGCACAGAGCGAGGAGGGTGAGTGGATTTAATGGAAGGCTGTGTTTGTCCGGCTCTGAGAACCGCAAGTTTGTTTAGAGCAGTCAGACGGGTGGAGGAGAGCAGAATTAAACACCGACCAGCTGTGCTGATTGATCCCACGGACACTCACACAAAGACTCTGTGTCCACGACATTTTTTTTTTCTTTTTTCCCAACTCATATTCTGATTTAGAAAAACAGAAAGGTGCGCCGGGAAAAATACATCTCAAAATTAACGGCAATTAGTGCAGGGAAAAAAAAGGGAGAAAATAACAATTTGTCAAAACCACAACACAGGAAATCTGGTCTTACACACACAGACACACACACAGACACACTTTCGTCCTCCCTGCAAAACATATCCGTCAGCCTCACATTTCACCTTCTCCAAAGTAATTTTGTGTTTGTCAGTTTCACAAAAGCTGTGCCCTTGCTGCTTTTTGGAAAAAAAAACATTCAAACATTTTAATGGCTCTTTCTTCCTGAGGAGTGAAGGTTGTTTACCACATGGAGCAGGTGGAGAATGTAATGATATCAGTGAGGACGTCTGCAGATCTAGTCCACAGCAGGACAAGTTGGTCAGTGATTTTTTTCTGTTTTGTTTTGTTCTTTTATGTGATGAGAAAAATCTGATTTTCTCTTTTTTCTTTAATGTCTATTTAATGTCATTTCTCACTTCTGTGAATACTTTTCCAACTAAGGCTGAAACCAGAGATTGAGTCAAGATGGAGCTGGAGGTGGAGGAGTTAAAGATGCTGAGGTTGGACAAGGATGGACAGGATCAGGAATGAGGTGATTGGAGGGACAACACAGACAGGAAGGTTTGGAGAAAAAGGAACTAGAGAAGACAGATTGAGATGGTTTGGACATGTTCAGAGGAGGGACAGTGGATATATTGGTAGAAGAATGATCCTAGAGATGGAGCTACCAGGTTGGAGACAAAGAGGAGATTGATGGATGCAGGGAGGGAGGACATTGTAGAGTAGAAGACGGAAAGTGTTGAGTCGCTGTGACAACCCCTGACAAAGGGACAAACTGAAAGGAGAAGATGAAAAAGTATCATTTTATTCAGTTGTATTTGTCTGCTGTTCCTCGGTGGAAAAATGAGCCACCAGGTAGGAGACAAAGAGGAGATTGATGGATGCAGTGAAGGAGGACATGGAGGAAGTTGGAGTCAGATTAGAAGATAGAGAGGACCATAGAGAGGACCATTATCCATTATCCCGTACGGGGTCACCTGGGCAGCCATCTTCATGACACTCCAGACATTAACTTCTTTGCCAAAGCAACTCCTATATTGTTCTTATATCATTTTCCTATATTTTTCCTTTTATGACCCTTTCAAGTCTCTGGTCTGTATCACCCTTTCCTATGGCAGAAGATGAGAAGAATGGAAATGTAGGACAGAGAGATTGAAGAAATATTACGTGACGCAGAGCAAAGTAAAGAAAAGAGTGGATGAAATACAAGGGAAGAAGATGAGAGAAGCTGTGATGACTGAACCAGAGGAAGGAACAGAAGAGCATGATCATTTAGACCAGTGGTCCCCAACCACTGGGTCGGGGACCGGTACTGGTCCGTGGGTGAATTGGTGCCGGGCCACAGAGAAATAATGTTTCCTTTTGTCCCCATCTGTCTATTCCTTCCACTTGATCCATACCCATATCAACAAAAGAACTGACNATCATCAATAATGCAACTATATTTGATTAGGAAATATTTTCTCAGTGAAGACAACAACAATAAACTCAAAATGATGCAGAGTCATTGATACAAGATACTAACTTTTTACACCGCTCTGGTAGGAGAAATTTATAGGCTGTGTGCACTTGAGAAATCCTTGTTGTGTGCATGCACAGCTCATTTGGGTAGGAAGAATTTATAGGTAGGAAAATATTTCAGAACACACCGGAAATGTTATTTTATTAAGAGTTATTTATCTGCAACTACTTAACGACCGATCCGTGAAAAAAGTGCAAGACATTTATCAGGTCCGTGGCACAAAAGATTTTAAGTAACATGAAGCTAATATTGTGCTGCGTAAGCTCTCATCTAGATTAACAAATCTACAAACAATAATTTGCGAAAGTGCTAATCTCAATTTCCGAAAAAAGAGAATTAAAGGTAAAACTTTTATACGATTAGACGAAAATCAGTACAGAGGGAGCGAAGGAAGAACCGCAATTCATCGAGAGACGACACTACAAACTTCCTGGACACAAGATATTTTGGACAGTCACTAAAAGACAACATGACTCAGTTAGTTCATCATTAAAATCCTATCTTCATGCAGCCAATATTTGTTCTTCTGCATATAAGTTTCCTATGATATGAAGAGATTCTTTGTGTTTTTCATTGACCAGGAACAACCTCCGCTTTGTCCTCAGACTTATATAAAGTATCAGGTTCATACCTGGTAATTATGTAGTAATTATAGTTCACCTGAATAAAAGAAGAAGTCCCTGCACAGCAGAACGGTGCAGTTCATGTGTTACCAAGGCCACTTGTAAAGTTCTGACGCTGAACAGATGAACAGAATAAACCTTCAGACCAGACAGTGGAACAGGGTGGAGATGCAGCTACGACCTCATTGACTCTTTTTTTATTTTTGTTTAAAGGCAATTAACTTTTGTTTCGCTCACGTTTTTTTTATTTATTTTTACTTTTTAAAGCTTGCCGTGGAAATGACGCCTGCGAGTGTTGTGCTCACAGAGGGAGACGGCGTAGGAGTTGTGGTGTCACTCACACCTGCTCTGCTCAGATTTGTTTAAAAAGTGCAGAGGGGGAGAACGGGGGAGAGTCAGGGGGGAGCTGACAACTAAATAGTCCTGATGGAGGCATGTGATCGGCGCAGCAGCTCGGAGGTTGACAGTTATAGCTTTGTGTGTTCGGCCCCAAGGAAAGTTGCAGTGAAACTATTTTACAAACATCGACTCAACCGTCGTCGTTTTTTCTCACTGGAAAGTTCGGGAATTCCAGTGATTTTCAAAGAAAAGACTGTGATATTTTTTATTTTGTCGCAGCGGGATTGAAAATGTTCCAATTTTGGAATTTAGATATTTAAAAAAAACAGAGAAAAATACAAATTCAAACATTAAGAAACTCATGATGAGCTCATTAACATGGGTGACATCCGCTCTCAGCGCAAGTGGAATTGTCAGAACCGCAGGCAAAAGCCTGAAGAAGGTAAAGGAGTTTAGTTTAGTTCCATTGAGAAAAACTATTGTCAGTACACAAAAAACTTTAAATTATTATTTTTTCCATTATATTCCACTGCTTATCATTATTATTCTATTATTATGATTGCAATATTGAAGGTAGTACATTGAAAAAAAGAAAAATTAAGTCAGTTAGTAGTGAGTTGGTAGCATTAATGGTTATTTAAGGGCAACTGGACAGAGTAGGTTTCACCTTTTCATCCAGGAGTCTTCTTCAATTCTGACTGGTTCTGGTACAAAAGACAAATGAGGGAGGTGGAGGTAGATGATTGATGGACCAGGTGAACTGACTACACAAGTCTACAGATGTGAATGAAGGCTGGTACTGGTATCAGTTTTTGTCAAATTCTCTGCGGACTAAAGTAAAAAAAAACGGGGACAAAGACAGGGGACAAACTTAAAATTTATTCGCAAATTGGTGGCAATTGTCCATTTTTTCTCCTCTGTAAATACAGTAATTTGTAATATATAAGTTTTGTTTTTTTGGTTTTTTTGGAGCAACCAAATCTGTTTTATCTCAGAACAACCAAAAAAAATTTCTAATACTACAAATACCGCTACTATATAGCGACTATTTACTATTGGACCAACTCTAGAAGACATTTGACAGGATCTCGTGGGCCAAATATAAATACGCTGCGGACCAGATTTGGCCCCCAGGCCTGAGTTTGACAAGTGTGCTATAGGAGGATGAGAGGTTTCGTCTCCACTGTTGAGAGAAGGTTTCTCCAGATTGACGTAGATGGCTTTCTTCACACTTCTCTGGAACTGTCTGTCTTCTTTGGCCAGGATGTGGACATCCCCGTCCACAAAAATGTGTCCCTTGTCCTGCAGATGTAAATGAACGGCAGAGTCCTGCCCTGGTGAGCTGGGTCTATGCGGTTGTTTGGTTTCTCCAATGTGGACGTCAGGACAGTCCTCTAGGACCTCGGTATTCTGTCTTTCAGATGGACGAGTTTTTGTCACTGAGGTGTTAGTGAGTTTGAAACGTAGTCAGCCTCGTCAAACAGCAGATAAAGACCAAAAAAAAAAATCCCAGTAACCATCAGCCATCAACACCTGAAGACGGAAACAAACCTGATAAAATAAAACATTTCTTGAAACAAGTCTCCAGTGAAACCCTGCTGAATTAGAAAAGTATCGATTTGTGATGTTGAAGGAAGGAACAGAAATAAGGTGCAACCAGGTGAGATGCTGATTTCTCTTCCCCAAAGTTTCCTAATCTGTAGCCCACGTTTTTTTGGGTTTTTTTTTTTTGTCCTTTTGGGAAACTTCTGCATCAGAACCTGCTGCTTGTAAATGACAGGATGAAAAACAGTCAGGCGCAGCAAAACGTAAAAAAAAAAAAAAAGGCGCAGCAAAACGTGAAAAAAAAAAAAAAAAAAAGCTAAATGTGTTTCAATCCCCAGTCAATCGTCGTCTCCTCCACTGGTTCAGGCACCGCTGTGTGGAAACCACTCAGAGCAGGAGAAGGAAACGCACGTGGCTGAGGGATCTTTTTGATCGGAGCAGGTTCTCACTCAAGCATGCTGACAATAACAAAAGCAGCAGTTCTCCTCTGGAATCCATCAGCGGCAACCTTAAGAACTTTATGTTGTTCACTTCAATAATTCATCCATTTGTTGTTTTCTCTTCTGCTGCATATGTTCCATTCTTCTCAACCGCAGGAGAAGAGAACGTTCTCCCGTCGTTCTGCTCCTCTGAACGCTTCCATTCAAAGAGGGTGAAATGTCGTTTAGTAAATATTTATTGATCCAAACCTCTCGTGCAGCCATTGGCTGTTTATTTCTATCTCATCTGAAGCTAAATGCTATCATTTGGAGCTTGTTGTACCGACGCATTTTTTTGTGTCAAAATCAATAAGTGCACGGTCAAGATTATGGCCGTCCAATCAATGCCTGGGTAAAAATCTTCCAGGAATATCCATCTTTTTCATGTTTTCTTTTTTTTTTTCCTTCTCCTCTGTCAGTTCGAAGCACTTTCATCTCCCCGCTCCACACCTGCACATGTTTTTCCAACACCACCTCCCTGCAGCTTCACCTGTGATTACGAACCGTGCTCCGGGGTCTACTGTGTACTTTCACTCCTTTGCTGCAATTCTCAGTGTCAGGTTATTTATAAAGTCCACAAATTCTCCCCCTCCGTTTTTTGCATCTACACTATTAAAATTTAATGCAGTGACTTTTAAACAAAGGGATTAATATTTAAAGACGTGGTCCCTGTTCACTTTGCAGCAGTCCAGACCCCCGGCCCAGAGAAATGTGGACGGAACAACATGGTTCACAGGAAACTGTACTCCGTAAACTGTGAACTCATTATTGTTGAACCACAGGGAAAATAAATCTGAATATTTGCTTCATACAGGCCTCACTGACCAACGTACTGTGTCATAAAGTATTTTTCTCTGTAGTTTTGAATTTTGTCCTTTCTCCGTCTGCGTCCGTCCCCTGTGAGTGAGTGATTTGAAGAGATGCAAATGTTCAGCGTATGCATCACATCACACTATTAACCTCGACCATTTCATGGGTCAGGGTTGTTTTCTCCACCTGCTTCGTGATGGAATTACCAGTTGTTAGTGTACAGTATATTAACGCAGCGTAGAAGGTCAAGGAGCAGCAGCAGAGTTCATTCAGAGACGCGATGATGTGAATCTGTTAGAATGAATGGGACGTTGTTTGAAAATAGGCAAAAATCAAAGATTTGTGTTTTCACCCAGCAGCACCACCCTATTCAGGGGAAGCATTGTTTCCGTCTCCTCCTGTTCTCTCCATCTTCTACTCTGACTCCAACTACCTCCATGTCCTCCCCCACTGCATCCATCAATCTCCTCTTTGTCTCCTACCTGGTAGCTCCATCTCTAGGATCATTCTTCTATCTACCTACCATTCATCCTTCATCTACCTACCCACCTTCCTACCTACCTACCTACCTAACTACCTACCTACCTTCCTACCTACCCACCTTCCTTCCTACCTACCTTCTTACCTACCTACCTACACATACCTACCTTCCTACCTACCTACCTACCTACCCACCTTCCTACCTACCTACCTACCTTCCTACCTACCCACCTTCCTTCCTACCTACCTTCTTACCTACCTACCTACACATACCTACCTTCCTACCTACCTACCTACCCACCTTCTTTCCTACCTACCTTCCTACCTACCTACCCACCTTCTTTCCTACCCACCTTCCTACCTACCTACCTACACATACCTACCTACATACCAACCTTCCTAAACACCTTCCTTCCTACCTCCCTACCTTCCTTCCTACATAACTACCTACCTACCTACCTTCCTACCTACCCACCTTCCTACCTACACATACCTACCTACCTACCTACCAACCAACCTACCTACCCACCTTCCTTCTTTCATACCTACATACCTACCTACATACCTACCTTCCTTCCTACCTACCTACCTACCAAAGAAAAAGAATCAGTGTAGCTGAACAGAGAATTGCTTCTTTCATACCTACCTACCTACCAACCTACCTAAACACCTTCCTTCCTATATACCTTCTTACCTACCTACCTACTTACCTTCCAATCTACCCACCTTCCTACCTACACATACAGTAACTACCTACCTACTTTCCTTCATACCTTCTTACCTTTCTACCTACCAACCTACCTACCCACTTTCCTTCCTACCTACATTCCTACCTACCAAAGAAAAAGAATCAGTGTAGCTGAGCTAAACAGAGAATTCCACTGGTAAAGACCACGAGACGTCATGATATCATGGAAAAATACTAATAGGGTTTTAAAAATTCAGAGGAGAAAATGCGCCCATCAAGCTCAGTAAATCGGAGTATTAAAATCCTATAACTTCAGTGTGCACGGTGTTGCTGGCCAAAGGCTCTGAAGGGACGACGATCCGTGGCAGCGGCGCTGGTGTAGGTGGAGATGGTGAGAAGGAAATTTAATGTAATTGGCAGGGTGCAGCGCGCACAGCGAGCAGATGGGAGGCTGGCTGACTTACCTGGAGCAGCTTTCCTTATTTACTCCGTCGCCCAAGGCCATATCATACAAGGGGCGGAGGAAACATGTAAGGCAGAGCGAACTGTCATGGCTTTCATGTGGTTAGCGTTACCTATCAGATCCACCCACTCTGCAGGATGTAATGAAAGCTGCGCTAAAGTGCTTCAGGCCATCACCTCTGACATGTTCTCATTTGAGTTAGAACAAGCTGTGTGTTGGAGATAACGGAGCAGGTTCTCCTCACTGCGGGCCCGCGGACTGTGGCATCTACAACATTCTGCGGTTGCCAATCATCGGGGTCACTGTATGAGACGGAGAGTAATTACAAAGAGGGCACTTTGGTAAAGGAACGGGGGTTGAATCACATTGTTGCCTCCGTGCTTGTGTGCGTGCGTCCACTGACTCACTACTAAGGAAAGGTTGGACCAACTAATTATTGAAGGACAGTGGACTTTGGAAGATCTATTGCTTCAAATTATTGTTTGCTTGATGCAATCACACACAGCCGTTGGTCGGGGGAAGGAAAAATGAGAAAAGACGTAGACGAGTCCTAATTTAAATGTCTGTCAGGTGGTGCCGGTGCCCGCCGCCACCTATCACAGCTATTCTAAGATTCCGTGCACTTGTGTCATTATCGCATTTCCAACCTGCGAACACCTGTTCAACTGTAAACACAGTCTGATCGCGGCGTACGAACTGTATTTGACACCAGGCCTTGTTTTGTGAGTTCGTGTGTGTTAGCAGTGAGGTGTTGTGTTGTTGACAGAAAAGTGAAATTTCATACAGAGTGAAACATCACTTGGCGGCAACATGCCAAGTGTTATTGTTAATATTAGTTTTATCCTGTTGTACGGGTTGGTGCTTTGGGTTTCGCGTCTTGGGCAGGATTGATTCCCACGTAGGGTGTTTGGCGCCATCCAGTGGGCTGACCATTGGTACGATGCAGTGTGATTTGGGTTGGAGTCACGCTCCAGTCCAGTAACGAATAACTAGCCAACATGGACGGTGGTCTGGAGAACTATTAATCCCAAATTAATAGTTACATCCTGTGGGTGAGGAGAAAGGGCTGTTTTAGGTACCTCCTGTTGGATGGACCCGGTGTTACCACCAGTGTTCGGCCAGTTACTTTAAAAAAATAGCTTTTTACCTTACTAGTTACTGCTCTGAAAAAGTATTATATTATATTACATTACTAGTTACTAAGATAAAAAAGTAACTAGTTACTTTACTTTAAAACAAAAACAAAATAGATTTTTTAGACATTTTGACAGGCATCTTTATCGTAACCTCAACTTGTCGCTTGCCGTCGTCTTGCTTTGTGGGTGTGTGCTGCTGACTGTTAATTTCCCTACAAGGCGAGAAGACCCGCCCAGGTCTCTTTCTAATTGGCTTAGCCTGAAACGTTAACCTATGTCAACCAGTCATCGCTCCTTTTCAACGCATGGGTTCAGTTAGTGTGCACGGCCGTCTTTCACTCATGACTGATGGGCAGCAGACAGGCTCCGCTTCCACACAGTCCTCTCTCCGTGGCGGGGACAAACCGTCCATTTGGACCACAGATAGTAACGAGTAACGAGCCCATTACACCACAGTAACAATATGGGAAAAGTAGCGCGTTAAGTTATTAGTTACTAAGGAAAGTAGTTCCGTTACGTAACGCGCTAGTCCCAACACTGTTCAAGACTATGTCCAGTTGCCCTCAAAGTAACTCATTCTGGATTAAATGATCTGGATGACTGAGAAACTGATGAAGTTCCTCATGTGAATTGAACACCAAGAAGAAGTTCAGACTCTAAACTTTTTCAGATAACATGGATGTTGTGGCCATGTGTAAACTGTTGGCGCCTCAGTTTGGACCTCATTTGTGATCATGATGTTCCGCAGTGGTTCTCTGGTTCCTTCCCATTATTCTCAGAACACGTCGGGCCAGAGATAAGGGTAATAGAAGAGTCAGGACCGATCGGGGTCGTGGATGTGGGCGAGTGAAAAAGCAAACAAACCTGCACTTTCTGTACAGCACAGAATTAATGGACTTCTCTGACTGTGTCTGTGCAGAACAGGTTCCTGTTCAGTCTGGGCACAGAAGCAAAACCAAAACCTTCAGCACGAGACTCACGGTTGATTGGATGTTTTTATAAACGACCAAATTACAGGACAGCGGACAGACTTCTCTGCTTCTGTGCAGACGACACAGGTTTATCTGAAGCTGCAGATCATCTTCTGCAGCTTAATCCTTGTCAGGGAGCTGGAGCCAATCCCAGGATTCATTGGGTAAAGGCGGTGTGCACCGTGGACAATTGGACACATATAGAGACAAACAACCATTCGCTCTAATATGGATGGCCAATTTAGAACGAACACTTAACCTAATAGTGTGTCTTGGACCGTGGGCAAGACGAGCCAAGGTAACTGGAGAAGAAAAACCTAAGGAACCAGTAGAAAAAAATACTTCTCAGCAGAATTCTACAAATATACTCATTTGTGAATATTTTCTACTATGACAAAAATGATAAAATGTTGACATGTAATAATTCCACGTCTCCCTCAGTCTCTTCTATCCTATCTATTGGTTGTCATGTTCGCTAAACCAGGGTTCCACAACCTTTTTTGCGCCACGGAACGGTTGAATGTCTGGTACATTTTTCACGGACCGGTTGTTAAGTTTTGGCAGATAAATACCCCTCAATAGAATGAAATTTCCGGTGTTCTGAAATATTTTCCTACCTATAAAATCTTCCTACCCAAATTAGCTGCATGCACTCGACGATTTCTCAAGTGCACACAGCCTATAATTTTCTCCTACCAGACCGTTATACAAGGTTAGAATCTTGTATCAATGACTCTGCGTCATTTTGAGTTTATTGTTGTTGTCTTCACTAAGAAAATATTTTCTAATCAAATATAGTTGCATTATTGATGATGGAATCATAGCCATTCTAATGGTCAGTTCTTTTGTTGATATGGGTATGGATCCGCGGGCCAGTACTGGTCCTTTAAACCACCTTTCTTTTTGTTATTTGTACGGTCAGTGTAAAGTGAAAAGGCTTTTTAGTTTTTTTTTTGAGGGAAGTTTCCTGAACAACAATGGCAAAAATAATTCCTGGTTATTACAATATTGATTTTCTTCCCTTGATTATTGAACAAACAGTGAGTTTGGATTCCGTCAATACCTTGACTCTTTGACTTTGATCCTTTTTTTTTTGTCCTTTTTGACGCCTCTCCCCCCATTGTTAAGGCGACACCTACGTCCCCTTGGAGTGACATTGGACCGTAGCGCCGCGGGATTGATCGGGGCAGTATCTGTTCACCTGTTTGTCAGCCATGAATAATCCGGAGCGACATCCAGCATCAGCGGGGGCCTTGCTGTGTGCATTCATTGTGGGAAATGGACAGCTCAATCAAAAGAAGCTCTTGAAAAGCTGGTCATAACCAGAGGCAGAGCCTTGACCCAGAACACTGTCCCACTGACTGGAGTCGCAACCTGGAAAACAACTCCCTGAATGGGAGGCAGCGGCTGCCGCTCCGCCTGTGAACTCGCTGCCTGTTTTTGCCTGGGCCCCTCCCACCACTGAGCTGCTGTGCTCTTTAATAGAGCCATGCTTCACTCAGAAGGCCACCTTATCCTTGTTGGAAGACGGACGTCGGTGGCACCGCCCGCCATTCCCACCTCAAGGCGTTGAAATGTGCAGACAACCCATCACGCTGCTGCTTGACATGGTAATGGAAGTCTGCGGAATCGGCCTCTGGGTTTGTGACCTCGGATTAACTTCGGAATCTGACTTAGAATTTAACTGTTCAATGGAACCGACTTGTTGGATCCTGAAGGACATTGTCTGTAAAATGATAGAAGAGTGAAACTCTGACTTTACAAAGAGCCAGTCACCGAGTTACTGGTTCAATTCCTGGTCTTTTGTACGCAGTTTTCCATATGCATGGCTCTGGTGGTCAGTTCACGGGAATTTGTTATTCCTTTTCCAGGAATAACCACCAGGATTACTTCTTTCCCCTCCGTTGCACAGTGGCAAACCTCCATCCATTTATTTATTCTTTCATTATCTATGAGTTCAGGTGTGAAAAACAAACACTGACTAATGCAGTTGATAATTTGTCTCCGTTCCTCACCTAAAAATACAAACTCAACACAGTCACAGAATGAAAATGATGTTTCAAAGATACAAAGAGATGAAAGGTTCAATGGCAATTAAGGAAATAAGTCACATGGGTTGAACTGGGATTTGAACCTGGACAAAGTGAAGATATGAAGGTGTCACATTTAGGTGGTTATGTCCTTGAAAGGTCCACAGGACAGTTATGGGACCAGACATGATGTATGGTTTACAGACACAAGGAGTAAGTAGAAGACAGGAGACAGAGCTGGAGGTGGAGGAGTTAAAGATGCTGAGATTCACTTTAGGAGAGACAAGGATGGACAGGATCAGGAATGAGATGATTAGAGGGACAACACAGACAGGAAGGTTTGGAGAAAAAGCTAGAGAAGACAGATTGATATGGTTTGGACATGTTCAGAGGAGGAACAGTGGAGACATTGGTAGATGATTGATCCAAGAGATGGAGCTACCAGGTAGGAGACAAAGAGGAGATTGATGGATGCAGTGAGGAAGGACATGGAGGTAGTTGGAGTTAGAGTTGAGAAGACAGAGGACAGGAAATGGAATTTGTTGACTCGCTGTGGCAACCCCTGGAAAAAAAGGGACAAGCTAAAGGGAGAAGAAGTCCTTTAAAGGTGGACAAAACATTAGTCCTACAAAAGGTTGGAGCTAAACCTGAGGTCATCCCATACTGTACAAGCCCTATCCTCCCACCACTAGGTTGTGCTATAATAAACAGGTCAATGGGCCACTGTCCTTGAAAGCAGTTCACACCGTCTCCAAGGTGAAATTCATAGTATTTTGAATTTTAGCTTCACTGTTTTAATCGAAGGAGACGACGTTCCACCAGCAAACGTCTTTCTCCCCTTTCTTGCCATATTCGTTTTGAGAACCTCGTTTAGTCTGAGAGTCAGTTTCACATTGGTGGGATTAAGAGTTTGGCCTAAGAAGGAGCGGATTGTTGGTCTCATGAAAAGAAGCTATTGGACACCAGCGATGATGGTGATGACACTGATGCCACCCGGTACAAAAAGCTCCGCGGGGGGAATTGAAACACTTAGCGCCAGCGTCAGGCTGGAAGCCAGGAAGAGCGGCGAGAGCGCTTCTCTAAAAAGTCTTCATCTGCGATGTCTCCCTTCAACCATTGTGAACCCTTTCTTTTCAAACGCTCCGTTCCCCCGATGTCGAGTCACCGAACCCTAATCCTTCTATATCCACTGATGAATCCCAGCCCCACACACAGAGGGGTGCCGTCTAATTGAGTTTCCATGCTCACAATGAAAACACACTCAGGACCTGCAAGTTCCAGTCCTTGCCTTTGATAAGCAAAGGACCCCTATGGAATTGAGGTCACAGCCTGCGAAAACAAGAGCGAGGCAGAGAAAAATAAAGTCCTGCACTCAGACAGGCCCGATATCGACTCACCAGGGATTGAGTCCAATGACGTTCACCCTGCGTGTGTGTGGAGGCCCTGGTGGCTCATGGGAAGAATCATCCGACAGCCACCACCACGGTACACACAAAAACACGCACATGCACCCGTGCGTGCTGAAGGATGCTTGTGCTTTTGTGCTCTTGCCCCAGTGTGACTTTTTTCCTATTGTGAGGTGTTGTTGGAGTGAGTGCATGTGTTACTGTGGCAGCTGGAGGTTCAGGAGGACAGAAGAAGAAGAAGAAGAAGCAACACTGGGCGTCACATTATTTTGCACTTCTTTGCAATTCCCGTGTCCTTGTGTTCACGGTATCAGTGCGATCGGTGTTGGAGAAAATAAAGTCTTAGATTTTCTTCAAAATGTGCGGCACGCCCTCTAGTGCTGTGCGCCCTGTGTGTGTTGTTGTTGTAAGGTGGATGTGGTGGAGAACACCATGAGAACGTTAAAGGGTGAAGTGTGGCCGTTGTTTTGCTCCTGCTCTTTTGTTTAAAAACGCACGCTTGTATGCTTGTGTGTTGTTGTTGTTGTTGTTGTTGTGTTGTTGTTGTTGTGTTGTTATTGTTGTTGTAAGGCAGACATAGTAGAGGCCATTGTGAGAACCTTAAAGGGGGAAGTGTGGGTGTTGTTTTGCTTACGCAATTTTTTTAAATACACACACTTGTATGCTTGTGTGTGTGTGTGTTGTTGTTGTAAGGCGGACGTAGTAGAGGACACCATGAGAACGTTAAAGGGTGAAGTGTGGGCGTTGTTTTGCTCCCGCTCTTTTGTTTAAAAACGCATGCTTGTATGCTTGTGTGTTGTTGTTGTTGTTGTTGTTGTTGTTGTGTTGTTGTGTTGTTATTGTTGTTGTAAGGCAGACATAGTAGGGGCCATTGTGAGAACCTTAAAGGGGGAAGTGTGGGTGTTGTTTTGCTCCCGCTCTTTTTTTTAAATACGCACACTTGTATGCTTGTGTGTGTTGTTGTTGTTGTTGTTGTTGTTGTTGTTGTTGTTGTTGTTGTTGTTGTGAGGCGGACGTAGTAGTGGACACCATGGGAACGTTAAAGGGGGAAGTGTGGGCAGTGTTTTGTTCCCGCTCTTTTCTTTTTAAATACACACACTTGTATGCTTGTGTGTGTTGTTGTTGTTGTTGTTGCTGTTGTGTTGTTATTGTTGTTGTAAGGAAGACGTAGTAGAGGCCATTGTGAGAACGTTAAAGGGTGAAGTGTGGGCGTTGTTTTGCTCCTGCTCTTTTTTTTTTAAATGCACGCTTGTGTGTGTTGTTGTTGTTGTATGGCGGTTGTAGTAGAGGACACCATGAGAACCTTAAAGGGGGAAGTGTGGGCGTTGATTGTATATAAAACCCACCCCTATAATCAGGTGTGCCTCATGTGTTTTTTAAATATAGTGATGACATAACTGAGACTCCGCCTCTTAGTACGGTGCGTCGTAAAAATATGATAAGTAACAATCTGTAACGTCCGAGAACAATATATAACTAAACACTTTGAGTTTCGTCCATGCTCTGTACAGGCCGGCGACAAATCAAAACAAATTAAACGCTGAAATTCGCAAGGTCACTAAAGCAGCGTGGCTGCTGCGGAGGTTGGAAACCAATCCATCACAAACTCTGGGGTAAATGGAAGATGCATTAGGTCCAAGTGGAAAATGATGTTCCACGCCATGAACTCCTGTAAGTCTAGCTGTGATCTTTGATTCTCCCGACCGTCCAATCAGTCACGCACCTTCTGCGGCAGGTGAGCGCAGAGTCACACTGAGGCGCCATAGGCCATTATTGTCTGACCAAGTGTCCAGCTTGGACACCTGTGAGGGACAGGGCTTCACCACCCCAGGGCGTACTGAACCTGAACCTGACTTTGACTTCAGCTGCTAAACTGCAGTTCCTTTTCCGCCTCCAATATACAGTGTCCTGTAAATTTTTAGCGACACTTCTGTAATCTACGAAAATTGTACGATTGAATTCTGAGAATTCAAATTGGATCAAAACCTTTCCACATTGAAGGCACTTTGTCCCAAGGTTTGGAGCTCAAATCCTGGTTAGGATGGTTGGCTCCTTCCAGTGGGCTCACCAACCGGAGGGAGGTTTATGTGCTGTTGCGGCGCAGTGTTCTTTGGGTGTCAGTCTCGGAGAACGTCGACCACATGACCCACAGTGTTACCCATTACCCATGTCTAGTGTTGTGTTGTTTTATGTGTATTGTCTGTTAAGGTTATATCACAGTTCTGTCCCTGGGAATTAAATTCACAGGAATTTTTCTTTTTCTCTTAAAGTTCATCTTTGTTTTCTTTTTTTTAAATTTTGGCCTCAGCAGCCGCTGTCTCTCTGTCTCCCTGTCTCCCTGTCTCTGTTGTTAAAATACCACATCAGAATTTAACACAGGATTGCAAATGTTTTTCATCCTTTTCACTGAGTGTTTTCCACCGGTTTTATGCACAAAAGAAAGGCCAGTCAGTTCACGAACTCAGTTTGACTCTGCAACTCATCTTCAGAATTTTCTTTCCTTTTTATTTTCCTTCCTTTCTGAGACACAAGACAAATTCTCCGGGATTCTCTGAATGAATGCTACAGTCTGCAATAATTGTAAATGTTTAAATGTCACAGAACACGACTGACAACGGCAATCATTTCTTGGTTTTAAAACATTTTGCACTGGTGAGTGATATGCAGTTTTTCTAAGCAACGTTATTGTCCTTGAGATTCTCCAGAACTGGAGGGAACGAGAGTGTGGCAATGCGGCTAGCTGTTTGCTCGGTAAAACCGTCGTCACCGTAGACTAGTGTTCCGCAACCACTTTTTTGCGCCACGGACCTTTTAAATGTCTTGTACTATTTTCATCGACCAGTTGTTAAGTTGTGGCAGATAAATACCCCTTAATAAAATTACTTTTCCAGTGTTCTGAAATATTTTCCTACCTATAAAATCTTCCTACCCAAATTGACTGTGCATGGGCACAACAAGGATTTCTCAAGTGCACACAGCCTATAATTTTCTTCTACCAGACCGGTATAAAAAGTCATAATCTTGTATCAATGACTCATCAATGTTTCATTTTGAGTTTATTGTTGTTGTCACTGAAAAAATATTTCCTAATCAAATATAGTTGCATTATTGATGATGGAATCCTAGCCATTCTATTGGTCAGTTTTTTTGTTGATATGGGTATGGATCAAGTGGAGGTAATAGACAGTTGGGGCCAAAAGGAAACATTATTTCTCTGCGGCCCGACACCAATTCACACACGGACCAGTACTGGTCCCCGACCCATTGGTTGGGAACCACTACTGTAGAGAACTTTGATCTGCATGTCTCAAAGGTCCAAATATCATCTTCAACAGAATTTTTATTTGGAGATTTAAAGTTTCATAATAATCCAAAGAAGAAATCTGGAAATAATTTTAAAAAGTTAATGTAAGGCACTTTTTAAACTGATAAATTCAAATAATTTTAATCATTTGTCTTTTTATATAATAATTTAGTCATAAATTATTCAGCTCTTTCCAGATTTTTTGCAAAGAATTATTAGATTAAATTGTTTTGCAACCCTTGTAATAACTCTGTACCCCTGAAGGGTCTCACCCCCTACTTTGTGATGATCAGGATTAATTGTTAATTTAATCTGTAGATGTTGTAGCCGTGGACGATGATAGGACGGTGCAGTTCTCCCAGAGCTTCTCTGTAATGATGAACTGACTCCACAGACAGATGACATCATTATTTCTTTAAAGTCGTGGCTGACATTAAATGTGTTAATGAAGCATTAACTCTGCATAATTCATACTGTACTCTCTTCTACCAGTGACTTCAGAAACTTCCTTAAATCTCAACACAAAATATGAATGGAATTAGTTCTTCACACTTCACGTCCTTTATCTCCAGCTCCCCGTCCACTCATTCACACTGATGGACAATGAAGAAAGGACATGGAACAGCTTTTTTTACAGTGTGGGTTGGACACCAGGACTGTCAGGACAACAGACAGGACTGGGTCACACATCACTATGTGTTAGTTTTTCTCCAGTGCTACTGATCTGGAGTCTTGTGATGGTTGTCTCCATGTGGACAATTGGGACACTGCTGTTGTTACAGTAAAGACAAAAGGAATTAAGGGAATCAAACCCCTGCCCACTGTCACGTCGTGATACACACCACTGTATCCTCTGCATTTAACCCATCTCCAAAATGAACAGTGTGCAGCTTTGAGCACCAGGGGAGCACTGGTGGAGACTGTCCAATGCTCAGTGGCAACTTGACAGCTAGTGAACTCGAACCTTAATCCCTGCGGACCCAAGTCCGATTCCGTAACCACTAATCCACCGCTGCCACAAAATATTTAATCAAGGGTTAGCCAACCATGGATGAATCATCTGTTTTTTTATAATTATTTACAATGACACCTATCAACATTAGATTCAGATTGTTTCCCAAACTCTGGATCTCGACACTCAGGTGGGTCACTGGAGATTTTTTGGGGGTCGCCTTGCATCATGTTTTCAAGGATTTCGCATGTATTTTGTTGTTTTAATTAAATTAAAGTACTTTTCTTGTGTATAGTAATACTAATTGTTCAGATACATGACTAGGTCATTGATAAAATATCCTCATTAATAATCAATAATAGTCAATGATTTCTAATTAATGTCTATTGACTTGGGTCAGGAGGGTTTGTGACTCTAAAAATTGGCTCAACAAGAAAAAAGTTGAGGAAACACTGGCGTAAAATAACATTTAGACATGAACGCTGACATGAAAACATGGGCCACAGGTGGCCCCCGAGCCGCAGGTTGGCCATACCTGGAATAATATACTCTTTTTTATTTTATCAACTTTTTTTTAATTGTTAACTTTCACAAAAACACTTTTTAAACCCCTTTTTCTCCACCAAAACCACACTACAACAAGAACAAGATAAATGAATTTTAAAAAATGATTAAAAATAAATTAATTAATGAAGAAAGTAAAAATGTAAATAAAATTAATATACTCATTTAATGGAATTAGATACTTTTTTTTTTTTTTGCATTGATCCCAGGGTCTGTTTCCTGCAGGTTTACAAGGGTAACCGTCTATGGTTCCTCACTCACACCTGTCTGGAACCTTGGACCAGGAGAACATCGTTGGTATGATTGAGTGTGTAGTGTGTGTCGTCACGCAGCTGTGTGTCACTGTTGTCCAAAAGAAGTTGTGTTTCACTCTGATTGGAGCAGATGCAGGAGAGCGGCGCTAGACGCCAGCCTTCCCAATTATAACTAACAGGTATAAAATTACACTCCCATTTTGTTCACGAAGTGACGAGATTATTTTGTCCTACTTATTAATTGGAGTGAAATTGGACAGACTGACTCACAGCAGTGTTACAGGAAGGTGTCAGACACAGAAAGCAGGTAATTATGGAGACAGGAAGAGATAAGGAAACAGAATGCAATTACTCTGGCAAGCAGAGCTTCAAATTGCTCTTCTTAGGATTTCTCACCTCACGATGCTATTGTTCATGCCTTCGCGCTGATCTTTATTTCTTCATCCTTCTGCCGGGAGAAGCCATGTTTGTACTGATGAAGTGATTCAGACCGTTAGTAGAGCCAGGCCAAGGGCAGCGGAAAATAAAATATTGCATATTCAGACATTTAACATTTAGCACGAATCGTTCCGCATCGCAAAACCAAGGAAAACAGTTGGTTATTATCATATATGTATGTATCTCAGGTATATTTAAGGTTTCCGTCACTACCATCATCCTTCAGCTCCCCCTGCTGGTTCTGCCAGGCTAATTTGGTCTCCTGTCTTTATTTACGAAGAAGAGTTTCTTTATTTGAGCGCACATGTACTGACAACAAGATAGTGATAAAAGACTCAATACTAAAAATTTAAAATAAATCAAAAATACTTTACAAAATACTTTACAAAATTTAGATTTCCTTGTACTGTAAGGATTTTTGCAGATCTAACTATGTTTAAACAAAATGTACTAAGAAATCTGGATCAGTGGTCCCCAACCTCTGGTTCGAGGCCCAATACAGGTCTGTTGGTGAATTGGTGTTGGGCCGCAGAGAAATAATGTTTCCTTTAGGTTCCATCTGTCTATTACGTCCACTTGATCCATACACATATCAACAAAAGAACTGACCAATAGAATGGCTAGGATTCCATCATCAATAATGCACATATATTTTTTATTTTTTTCTCAGTGAAGACAATGATAATAAACAAGATTCTAACTTTTTATACCGGTCTGGTAGGAGAAAATTTGGGCACTTGGGAAACCCTTGTTGTGTGCATGCACAGTTAATTCAGGTAGGAAGATTTTATAGGTAGGAAAATATTTCAGAACACTGGAAATTTACTTTTATTAAGGGGTATTTATCTGCTAAAACTTAATGACCGGTCCGTGAAAATAGTACAAGACATTTAACTGGTCCGTGATGCAAAGAAGGTTGGGAGACACTGCTAGAGATGAAGTTGCACTAATTTCCGTGAGTTTTGATTTTGTAGAAACCATATATCCTGACATATATGTTTGAGAATTGAGCCACAGGGAAAAGGAAAAACCCACACACATACGAGGAACTTGAAAAATCCATTAAGGACGTCCATCAACTGCCAGCAGGGATCGAACCTCTGATCTTTTAGCTGTAAGGCAAGAAATCTGCCCACGTTGACACAGGCAATAACATTCTGACTCACTAATTCACGCACATACTGTACAACTGTGATGTGAATAAGAAAATCACCCATTGAAGAAGGAATCCCAGCAGATTGAACAGACTCTAAATGTATGTTGGACACAACAAAAGTCCAACTCTCCTGTTGGCGTCTTTTTCCTTGATGCTGAGTTTGACTCGTGATTCACGGTGATCAAAGAGTAACTGTGGGAAGGAGTGCTTTGAGTCAGAGCAGGAATTTGATTCTGGTTTTATAAGACACTTCTTTCCTGTGTGCGACGGGACAACGCTGACGTCTTCAAAAGAGTCTTTTTTTTTTTTTTTTTTCCTTCTGCTCCATTTGTTCCTTCACTGTTGTGTCCATTTTGTTACTTTAGCCTTTTGTTTTGGCTTTCAGACGCTCCCTGGGCCTCTGACCCAAGAACACCTACACCATTAACACACGCGGTCTGGGACACGAGGGGTTTCTGAAAGTGATGGGTGTTTGATTTTTATGTCTGGACCCTTGAGGGACAAGTCCTCTGGACCACAAATAGATCCTTGTTGTTGTTTTATGTATCTTTGAATCAATTTATTATAAATTAGGTAAAAGACTCAGAATTCATTTTAAAGATCTTCAAAGTTTATAGGACAGTTGTGAGACCAGCCATGATGGATGGATTAGAGACACTAGGAATAGACAGAAGACATGAGACAGAGCTGGAGGTGGAGGAGTTAGAGACGCTGAGAGACAAGGATGGACAGGATCAGGAATGAGGTGATTAGAGGGACAACACAGACAGGAAGGTTTGGAGAAGAAGCTAGAGACAGATTGATGGTTTGGACATGTCCAGAGGAGGGACAGTTGATACATTGGTAGAAGAATGATCCTAGAGATGGAGCTACCAGGTAGGAGACAAAGAGGAGGTTGATGTATGCAGTGAGGGAGGACATGGAGGTAGTTGGAGTCAGAGTAGAAGATGGAGAGGACAGGGGGAGATGGAAATTGACGACCTGCTGTGGCAACCTCTGAAAAAAGG
Source organism: Paraplagusia blochii (assembly GCA_016785265.1). NCBI lineage: Eukaryota > Metazoa > Chordata > Actinopteri > Pleuronectiformes > Cynoglossidae > Paraplagusia > Paraplagusia blochii. The sequence continues at coordinate 44,557 of JAFBJS010054475.1, read as the reverse complement.
GACAAGCTGAAAGGAAAAGAAGAAGATTGTTTTAAAGGGTTAAAAGGACAGTTGTGAGACCAGCCATGATGGATGGATTAGAGACACTAGGAATAGACAGAAGACAGGAGGTGGAGGAGTTAAAGATGCTGAGATTCTCTTTAGAAGAGACAAGGAAGACAGGAAGGTTTGGAGAAAAAGAAGCTAGCGAAGACAGATTGAGATGGTTTGGACATGTTCAGAGGAGGGACAAAAGAATGATCCTAGAGATGGAGCTACCAGGTAGGAGACAAAGAGAAAATTGATGGATGCAGTGAAGGAGGACATGGAGGTGGTTGGAGTCAGAGTTGAGGATACAGAGGACAGGACTTGAAAAAAAAGGGACAAACCGAAAGGAAGAGAAGAAGAAGAAGTTGTTGTCTGATAATGAAAATCCGTTAACAACCAAATTTGCTAGAATCTCAAGATTTTTAAACCATTTTAAGGACCAATCAATATTTTATTTAAGACGTTTTTGGCTGACCGATGGTTTAGGTGAGGGTCCAGTTGTGGCTGTAGGTCAGTAGGTGGCGCAGTTGAAAGGTCGCAGGTTTAATTGCCAGGGTCAATGTCAGTACGTAAGCTAGCCGACAACGTAGTGTGAATTTGCGACTGTGACACAGTTGTAAATATCGGGCGGAAATCTAACACAAAAACATTGAACTGCGTCTGTCGCTGACCCTCAGATCCATTCATCACCGTTTAATGGCCTGAACTGAAGCCACTCTGTCCCCCCACCCACCACCAACACCCCCTAACAGGCAGTTACTGTTTTCTCAGGGTCCTCTGTAAACACATAAACAGTTTGCTTTAAATTGATAGCGAAAAATCTCCCGTTTTAAGTGATAGATAATCGGAGCGAGTGCTTCACGTAATTGGCCGATAGGATTGACGGCCCTGATAGGTGCCACTTAGCGAGGCTTTAGTCCGGGACTGGAAACGATCCCTGCAGACAGATCAAGTGTTGGGGGTGGAGGCGGTGGGTGGAGGCGTCAAAAATGCTTTTATGTAAATTGCAGTTGGAGAGCGTCTCTTCACCGAGCCTGGATGTACAGCGGTGGTCCCGGGGTGGTCCGCTGTGACCGTGGACGCCCGTGTGATCGTATGAAAAGGTTCAGCACCAAGGCGGCCCCAGAGAGGAGAGATTAGACACAGGGAGACGGAGCTGGAAGGAGGACATGGCAGAGACGCTCCGTGGTCACAGAGTTAGAAAGGAAAGTGGAGCAGGCGGTGGAGATGAAGGTCAGGGCTGGGTGAAGAACGAAGGAGCTTCACCTCAAGGCTCAGATGAATGATGGTTCCCTCAGATATAAATGATGAGGCTTTGTTGAGTAAAGACGCGGTCCCCAACCTTTTTTTTTGTGCCGCAGACCGGTTAAATGTGTGGACATTTTTCCACCGAGGAACGGCAGACAAATACAACTGAATAAAATGATACTTTTTCTTCTTCTCCTTTCAGTTTGTCCCTTTGTCAGGTGTTGTCACAGCAACTCAACACTTTCCATCTTCTACTCTACAATGTCCTCCCTCACTGCATCCATCAATTTTCTCTTTGTCTCTTACCTGGTAGCTCCATCTCTAGGATCATTCTTCTACCAATGTAACCACTGTCCCTCCTCTGAACATGTCCAAACCATCTCAATCTGTCTTCTCTAGCTTTTTCTCCAAACCTTCCTGTCTGTGTTGTCCCTCTAATCACCTCTTTAATGATCCTGTCCATCCTTGTCTCTCCTAAAGACAATCTCAGCATCTTTAACTCCTCCACCTCCAGCTCTGTCTCCTGTCTTGTACCTATTCCTATTGTCTCTAATCCGTCCATCATGGCTGGTCTCATAAATGTCCTGTAAACCTTTTCCTTTAAAGTGTAGTAATAATAATTTGGTCTCCAAGTGATGAAGCAGTTTTGTTGTCTTCATTGCTTCACTGCTAGCTATATATTGGGGACAACCTTTACGAATCATGGAATTGTCCAGGATTCGTAAAGGTTGTCCCCAGATTGTCCTCAGGTCTTTTACCTTGCGCTAAATATGTTTTTTCTGACCCGGTCAAGCATCTTGACATGTATTAGGAGTCATAGACATAGTTTCTGATCATTTTTGTGAATTTTGTGAATGTTTTGCGGCCTGGTTCTACTCGACCTGTGCACCAGTGCTGTTCCGCAGGCCAGTGTTTTGGTCCCACTTGTGTGAAGCATCATTTTGGATTTCTTCATAAATCTTTTCCGGCCTTTTCTCCAATCCTTACGTGCAGTGAAAGTGCTCCAAAGATTGCAGCTTCTTCCCACTTTTGGAATTCAATAACAGCGTCTGCCTTTGTTTCAAGTCTTTGGGTTTGCAGACAGTTTATTAAGCACTTCCTTCTCCTCCTCTCTCTCTGCTGCCATTTCCCTTCACTACAGCACAGCCAGCTGGGAGCTACATGTCCCATTTCCCCTGCTTAACAAGCTCTGTGTTTATATACCATCAGTCTCCTCACCTTATTTATCCTACCTGCCTTTTTTTCCCTCCCTAAAGCGCCTCATATCAGCCCCTCTGAGCCAATCAGAGAAATATTTAATGACCATTTCGTTTCCACTTGTGTCAAAATGAAGCGCTAATAAATCAACCCCTTCCCGTCACCACTTTTGACGTGTGATTCTGTTCTTTTTTTCCAGCTCTGCCAGTCATGCAGGTGACAATTGACATAACCAGGCAGCAGGTGGAGAAGATCTTTGGTCTTGATGAGTACTGGTGTCAGTGTGTCGCCTGGAGCACCACCGGCACCCAGAAGAGCCAAAAGGCGTACATCAGGATCGCATGTGAGTCGACTTCAAAATGATCAGAGCGCCATTAGAAAGAAAAACACAAGCTAACAAGCTGTCTGCATTATGCATGTGGGTTTGTAACCAACGGATGGTTGTTTCCACTTTGGCCTAATTTAACAATTAGTCCGGCGGCCATTATGAGGCGCTCTAACGCGGGGGTTTCACCGTCATTACCCTAAATCCTTATCCTGTGATTCTCCTGTTTGTGGGACGGAAACCGCAGAGAAACAGACATTAATGCGAGCTCCGAGAGGCAGCGTGGAGCGTTGATGAAATTATTCATGTGTGTATTTTCCACTGGCTGCAGTCTTTCAGCCGAGGTCCCAGTCAAAGTTCCTGGAATGAAAACAGATTTGAAAAAATTCCGTGCTGTGCAACAAAGACCCAAAAGTCTCAGTCAAGGGAAGGAACGCCGTCACGTCCCCCGCCGCTTTATTATAAGGAGCCATTTCACATTTTTCGTCATTTAAAGTTGATTGATTCTCACATAAATATTCATTGTTCGTAACGAAGGGGAACGAGAGCGACGACGCCTCCGCCGCTGCAGTAACCAGGTGTTTTTCAACACTCGGGTTCATTAAACATCAACATCAGAGATGAGAATGAGGCTGGTACACAGTCACCAGTTACCAGGATGGACTGACCCAGATCACAGAACTACAGCTGGTTTTAGAGCCTGGACTGGTTCAGTCTGTGAACGAGTAGTAGAAGTATCATCAATACATAATTATCCTATATAAGTAATGAATGAATGAAGTAGTTAATATAATGCATACAATGTAGACCTAATATACAAAACAATATAATTTTTATTATATTTTAATTTTTAACTATTATTATTACAGAAGTATTGCTTTATTTGTACCAATATATAATAAATAATCTCTATATATTAATGATTATCATACATTATTTATGATTCACTACATAATATTATTTAAAAATAAATATATTTCATAATATTTTTTATGATAATAATGTGGCCTTACGATGGCCTGACAAACCTTAGGAGAAGCTGAAGATGGTATTAATGTTTCGCCCCGACCCAGAATGGGAATTAGAATTAATAACTTTTATATTTTATATTTCAGTTTAAAGTTATAAATACACATTATATCTTACAGCACATTATATATCTATATGTATATGTTACTGTATGGATGTATATGTTTTATGTGCATCACAATACATGGTAAAGTATAATTGGATCTATTTATATATATATATATATGTGCACTATATGTATATATGTGTATATATAGTATATACATACATATATACTGTCATGAGGTCATGTACATAAACTATATAATTTCATATGTATAGTATATACATACCTATATATCTATATATACAGTATATATGTGTGTATATATGTACATGTATGCATGTTATATATATATATTTACAGACATGGTCAGCGGTGAACCCACTGGATATGTAATGATTATATGTGAGCCAGGGCATATATATATATGTCTGTGCTTATATATGTCTGTAAAACCAATATACTGAATAGACATGCTATATATGTCTGTATATCCAAATGTATGTGTGTGCATATATGTATACAGTATATATGTTTATGTATGTGTGTATATGTGTAGATACATGTGTACGTATATGTTGTGCATGTGTAAACTACATATAAACATTATATATGGACATATATAGATAGAGAAAAATACCATCTAACACTAATCTAGTGGTGGAAAATGGTTGGATAAGTTAATATCTAATTATTAGATTAAAAAAATTAGATAAAAAATATTAACGACTGGTCATTAGCAGCCCCTGCTGGTCATCAGATAAACAAACCCTGATATTAATTTTCTGAGTCACAGCTAATGAACGTCCCATCAGGCTGAGATACATTTGTATGATTTTCCTGGTGAAACCGTCAGACTCTTCCATGAGACTTAACGTTGGCGGCCCCTGCTGTCTGCTGGCTTTTCTGGAGCTCTTGTCCAGGTGCCTCCAGGCTTTGTTTTCATCTGACTGCTCCAAGCCCTCATACAGATGGAAGCTGGAGGCTGTCGAAAGCTGTGGAGCGCTGAACGGAGGGGACCGGGCAGAGGGAGGGTTGATGCAATTGCTTTCTCTTGACACCGTCCCCCTCTGGCAGCAGACAAGGATCTCTGAAGCAACCAGGCAGCCCATAATAAGCAACACGCCTGGTGACACCCATCCCTGTGTGGCTTATGGGCCAAGTGGAGTGCGACGAGCTCAGCCGAGCAAACGTTGGACGTTTTCGAGAGCGGGGAAAAATTTAGGAGCAAAAATAAAATCAAGGGGCTGAAGTTGGTGGACGACATCATCTCGTGTGAGCTTCTCCGGCTTTAGCAAAATGTCCTAATTGGTTGTTTTCTTCCACCAGACCTGAGAAAGAACTTCGAGGAGGAGCCGCAGGGGAAAGAGGTGGCGCTGGACCAGGAGGTGTTACTGCGATGCCATCCCCCGGAGGGAGTGCCACCAGCTGAGGTGAGTCGCCTATAGAGAAGGAACTTTTTAGACCCACATCCTTTTAGTCTCCTATCTTCACTAGCAGAGAGTGTCTCAGGTTCGTCTCCTCAGTGTCTCTGTCTTCACCGCAGGACTTCAGTCGACCCTGTGGATAAATTACACATCTAATTATTCTCCATTATTGATTTATTATCGCTCTTACATCTGTGAGGAGCTGTAGATCACATCATCTCGTCATCATCACTCAGGACGGCCTTGGAGGCTTCACTCTCCATTGACGTCCATAAAGGCCCATCCATAATTGATGACTCTATTTGTCTCAGTCCCTCCATCTTATTTTCCATCTCCGTGTCACCGGTCGGTGAGTCCTATCTCTCCTGGTCTCACGTCCAGGTCAGGTCCCCGTCTTCATGTCTCATGTGTGTCTGTAAATATAAAACCAGACGGGGCCCAGCTGTTTCTCCTTGTCTGCTGTATCCTCTGCTCCCAGATACACACTAACTACTCTAATAACATCACATGATGAGGTCAGGTTGTCCCAGGGAGGAGAGTCAGCGGACGAACCAGTCACAGCTGTGAGGAGCAGGGAACGGTGCACGGAGGAAACGGACAGGAGTGCGATATCTGTGGTTCAGCAGAACAAAAAAAAAAACAAACAGTGAAAAAAAACGAAAAGACAACGGAGCAAAAGTCACCACCAGAGAACAGAGCGAGGGGAAGAACAGTCCAATTATGTGCAGCATTGCAACTGGAAGTAACAACGTGAACAATCCTGCCGTACTGCAGCGCCTCTAAGATGGCACTGGGTCAAGTGAGAGCAGGAAAACAAAGACAATCGGAGCGAGAACTGCGAAAAAAAAAAAAAAAAGTTTTTGGCTTCTGAAAGAGGTCACGGAAGCTACGCAAAACCTGATTGGTTGAGCCTACGGCCAACACCGACAAACTGTTCTGAACAGCAAAGGTTTTAATAGTCAAGTCAGTCGACCAGATACGTTGTGTACGCGCAATAAATTGTTAGCGTTGGTTGATGTCCTGAAAAAATGTCTCCCACGTGTTTGTGGAGGTGAACGACAAGTAGCTGGAAGAAAAATTCTTGATTATATACAATCTGAATCTGTATCGGAAACATCTCTACGTTCAGAAAGCTAGGCCTCAAGCCCCTCCCAACCTCCCCACCACCGTCGCCCCTCGTCAAGAAACGCTGACACAGTAGCAACGTGGCACAAAACAACATCCGCAGAGGTTTCTTAAATTCGCTTTTACAACTAGATTAGAAATGAAAACAGAATGTTCCAGGCCGAGAACCTTGAAACCAACAGGGTGCGGAAATATAAAAATATATATAGGGAGAGATATTTAGCCTTGTTACTTCATTCAATACAAACTCTAAATAAAAAAATTGGAAAAAAATACTAAACATAGTTTTTTAGGCTCATGTAAACATGAATATAAACACACATATATATTTATATGTATGTGTGTCTATAAATATATATAAATAAACATAAATATTTGTTTATAGACAAATATATATGCTATATATGTATTTATATATATTTATATGTAACATATATGAATGCAGTATATATGCTACATATAAGTGTCTATAAACAAATATATGTTATATATATGCTCATATATAACATATATATTTATATATGCTATAAATGTCTACATATGTCTATAAACAAGTATAAATGTTATATATGTTATATATTTATAAATAACATATATCATATATATATATAATATATATATATATGTAGCAATTTAGCTTTGAAATCCATTCCACCAATATTTTTGACCCCCAATAATAACTTTATGGACCACAGTGGGACTGCAGGCCCTTTATTGAGGACATCTACAGCAATAACTTTTCAAACTGTTCATATTTCATTTGAAAATAATGTCTTTCTACTTAAAGTTATATTATGATCTATATTTACAGTACATTACTGATTACTTTGGTTGATACTTTCATTAATGTTTCTTTTTCTGTTGTTTTCTTTTTTTCTTATAAATGACTGTAGTTCCTTATCTGACCACAGGGACGTCTTCCGCTCACTGTGCACCTACCCAGTGACATAGAAGAGTTTCTATGGATATGAAGTGATTTTTCTCACTGCTGAAATATATATTTTCAGGTGGAGTGGCAGAGGAATGAGGATGTTATCAACCCGGCCAGCGACCCAAATTTTTTCATCACAGTCGACCACAATCTTGTCATCAGAAAAGCCCGTCTGGCCGACACGGGCAACTACACGTGTGTGGCCAAGAACATAGTGGCTCGTCGCAAGAGCAGCTCCGCAACCGTCCTGGTCTATGGTAAGTGAACGCCTCGGCCCACACTGGGTCTGAGGAACAGAACTCAGAGCAGCGGTCTGGAGAAATCACCTCCTCTACTTCACGTAGTACTTTTGTACATTTCCTGGAATTTATCTTAGTTTATTGTGAAATTCTGGGATATGGATACAGTAGAGCGAACGTCTAACATTAAACTGAGATCCTCAGACATCTTAACATCATCTCGCAGCTTTTTACAGTAGTGACAGTCAGTACAGTGGAGGCCATAAATAAGAGTTTAATCCTGTGTAGATTCTCTTGTATCTTCATCACATTTTCTCCAGTGAAAAAATCACCAAACACCAAAAAGTAAGATACATCCCTGCAAAGATATAGTTTAACTTATTAAATATAAAATATCTCACATCTAAACATCACAAACACAGAGAAAAATCAATGGACCACCCGCGTTTTCTCCAATTTCTGGTCCATTTTAATGCCTGGTTCCATTAAAAGTTTAATATCTGAAGAATACAATGAAGAAGAAATCAGTAAAAAAGCGTTTTTTGGCAGAAAAATGCTATAATTATTGACGTAAGAACTGAATTAAGTTAAGTTTCTATCAAGAAAACCTTAATGTCTTGATATCAGCTCTGAAGTTAAATTCTAATTAGCTTTTTATTGTTCTTATCTCTTTATTTGTCCAAGCTAATGTACCTTAAGTACAGGCCTGGTCAATTATTGTGACTCCACAAGGTGGCACTAAAATTTGCCTCATGGCCCAGGTCAGGAACAGATAGAAAGATGACGAGTAAAGTCATGAAAACAGGATAAATTGCTAAATGCTTTATATCTCGTCTACACACTTTATTGTGAAAATGAGGGCTTTGCTGAGAAAAGGTAGGATGATATTAATATTATAAATTAATTGTATAATTTGGACAAGTTTGGCAGGCCAGATTAAAAGGACAAAAGGGCTGCGTCGGGCCCCCGGGCCTTAGTTTGCTCTGGTCAGTTTTGGTGGAACCAGGCTTTAAAATGAATGAAGGAATTGAAGAAAATGCCGGGTCATTGATGTAGGAGAAAGACTAGGAGAAAAGGAGTGGATTAAGATGAGAGAGGGAGGTGAAATGGACCAATCACGGGGCAGTGTGACAGTCGAATGTTTGGTGTTAGAACTTGTCACTGGACATTTCCTCGTATCGTACTGAAAAAGTTGCTTAGTCACAACCTGGAACGCTTGACTGAACTGAACTGAACTGAAATGACTATTGAATCGTGTTGAACTGAAAAATACATTTGGTTTAAATCATATATTCCATGTAAACAACATCACCAACAGAAACAATCACAATAATGACAGCGTGGATTATAGCTCACAGAGCAGAGAAAAAGAAAACGTTGACAGCTTGGAAATCCGTTTTTCTGCGTCAAGGCCAAGAATTACATCATCCCAGACGAGGACGTAAAGACGAGAAGCACAAACACATTAATTAGCACAACTTAAATGTTACTGGCAGTGATTCCATCAGTGTTGGCTGCGTCTGATCCCATCGTCTTCCTCCTCCTCCTCCTCCTCCTCCTCCGCCGCCGATGCTGTAGCATAAAAAAAATTCAGCTGCAAACTGTAAATAATGGCTCGTCTCGATATGCAGACTGACCTTTAGTAAAATGTGCTGAGGAAGCAGATTTTCCATCAGATCAGCGTACGTGCCGCCTGCACCGACGCCGCTCCAGTTCTACACCCAGAGCAGAAAGCTAGGGTTCTAGGCTGCGTCCAAACAGAAGATGTAAATCATTCGCAACATGAAATCAGTTCCGTGAATTTGAGGAATCTGGCTGCGACTTTGACGCCTGGTCGGCTTCCACTGAGGCCCGATGCCAAGAGATGATGTTATGATGAGCTGTGAAAATAGAAAAGCAGAGGAATTACTCACATCGACTTTACGTTACAAAATATTTAGTTTGGGAATGAAGGTCTGTCAGACACTTAGAATCTTCCCTGTTCTTCAACATAAAGATATTTCACTTTTATCTGCCTTAAATATTTAGAACAAGGGTCTCAAACATGTGGCCCGTGGACCATTTGCAGCCCATGGAATGATATTTTGCGGCCCCACCTTTTAATAATATTTTATAGATTTGTTTTCCACAATTTATGGTAAATCCTATAGTTCTCAAAACCCTGATCCACAGTCTCCTTGTGTTGGTTAGTGTTGTATTACACAGAATTTATGGGAAACTGATTTTTTGCTTCATTTTTTCTTGTGTTGAACACTGAAAGCTGACGCAGCCCTGAAATGTGAAATGTTAGTGTGGGTGCCCTCAACTTATTTGAGTTTGAGACCCATGAATTATTAACATTTATTTGACATTTTAGACTGGAAGAGTCGGATGAGGCCAAAATTCTGTTCTTTATTTCCAGGATATTGTATCAGCCTCTGCCCTTTCATTCGCTTCAAGTAATCCTGCTACATTACTGTGAAAAGTTTGTGGTCACTTTATTTTTGAAAGAAAAAAAACAGTTTATTCAATGAAGAAAACATTCAACTAATCAGAAATCCATTCTATTTGTTGCCAAAGTGGTAAATCAGTACCCAACCACTGGGCTGGGGACCAGTACCGATCCGTGGGTGCTAGGATTCCATCATCAATAATGCAACTATATTTGATTAGGAAATATTTTCTCAGTGAAGACAACAGTAATAAACGCAGAATCATTGATACAAGATTCTAACCTTTTATACCGGTGTGGTAGGAGAAAATTATAGGCTGGGTGAACTTTAGAAATCCTTGTTGTTTCCATGCACAGTTAATTTGGGTAGGAAGATTTTACAGGTAGGAAAATATTTCGAAAAATCTTATTAAGGCGTATTTATCTGCCACAACTTAACGTTCGTGCGGAACACTGCGGTAAATGACTGTTCTAGCTGCAAATGTCTGGTTTTTTTTGGTGGTTAGAAATAATTACAATATTTCTAACCTTGTTAATGTCTTGACTAGATTTTTTATCCATTTCGCAAGTCGTGGTAATTAAAAGTTTGGCTTTATGGAAAACACAAAATAGTCTGGGTGACCACAAACTTTTTTGACCAGTAGTGTAAATGTTGGGCAGCTACTGTAAATTAAAGTACTGCCAAAGGCTGCTAACTCATAAAGAGCATAATGTTGGCAAAAAAAAAGTGACTTGGAATTACTGTAGGGTTCAACTGTGAATCAAATCCAGGCCCAAAAAAAGTCCTGAAAATCCCCATCATAGTCCAGCTGATAATAACCACCACTTTTCAAAGGGGGTTCAACAGGGGGGCAGCGGTGCATTTTAACAAGGCTAGGCTGGTGAGACTGCACTCGGTGCTAAGAGGTAATCAGGGGCCGAGCTCGCCGGTAATTTACCTCGCCGCGGTGAGCAATCAATCTCGCCGAGAGGGCAAGGAAATGACTCAGCCGCGACAAGCACAGGAGAGAGTTAGAGGGAAATTAGGAAGCGGTTCGTAAAGACGTCAAGCGACGGGCGACGACGGCGGCGGTGGCCGTGTCGGTAAATTAGGATTCTCCACATCAACTGTTGTTTATACTGTAGCAGCAGATCAGTGACATTCACGTAATTGATTTGTAGTCAATGATTAAATGACATTTATTTATGTCCAGAGCCGGAACTGCACAGATTCTGAGCCGATCAAACTGAGGTTAACGTCATGTCACGATAAAAAGAATAATTTGATACTAAATGTTACTCTAGAACTGAACACTTTTTTTGTATTTTTGTTTCTAGTTCTCACAGCATTTTTCAAAACTTTCATAATGTCAACATAACATTTTTTTATATCCTGAAAACTGAAATATTTAGTATGAATTTCAACTAAACAAATCAAGGATGGAATCTGCTGCCGAATGTGTGTAAAAAGCAACATATACTACAATGTCTTAGTAGCTTAGGAGTAAGATTCAAGCAGGGCTTTGAACAGGTTTAAAGAACTTTTTTGGTTTCTGGGATTTTGCTTGGAACTGAAACAAAACCAGAATTTTTTTTTTTTTTGCTCTGGACTAAAAATGTTATGCAAAAAAAAAAGTGGTAACTGGTTGATTCTGGTTGTATTTAGTTTGTTTAAAACCCTTTGTAGCCCACAGTCAAAGTCACTGATCTGTTGAAGAGCTCAAGGAACAATATTTTTGAGCAGTTCTTAGCGGCTCACCCTCATGTTGGAACCCAAAACCAGAAATGTAAAAATTTCATTTCTGTTTCTGAAATTACTTTGATTTTAGGCTGCCTACAACCAAAAAAAACTGGTCAGATCCAGGTACCATTATATTTAAATATGCATTTCTGTAACGGAACAAAATTTTACGTTTTTGTTTTTTTTCGTTTTTTTTTTTTAACCCCTTGAACTAGTTCAAAGCCCTGCTTTTTAGAAGTATTGCAGTTGATGTAGTTGATGAACTATGGGTAAATATTTGAAGTGCACCACATGGTAATTCCAGTTAAAGACGTTTTTTTTTTTTTTTTTTTTCTTTTGCGGTTCTAGTTCATCTATTTCCTCTTAGTTTTACTTTTACTTTCTTGTAAATTTGTTAGAGTTCTGGCCTCAATAACAGACGCCGTACCTTGACTGTGGAGTTAATGATGGCAAACTGTCATGTTCCATGTTTTGTTTTTTTTTTGTTTTTTTCTTTTCTTTTCTCTCTCAAACTCAATGCTCCCCCTGCAGTTGGCTTTAATTGCGACTTGGACACAGGAAGCAGCCCCTTCAGTTGTTGTTCTTTCATTTGTTCACTTTGCAGAGCCGAGCCAAAGAGTGTAACAATAGTCACAATTATTCTAGCGCTGCACACTTCTCCTCTTCTTTAGTGCATGTCGGGTAATCCTGGCTGCTCTGTCCCTTCATCCACCCCCTCCACCCTCTCTCTGAACCCCCTCCATTCCCCCAATGCTGGTCTGACAGTCAACGGCGGCTGGTCCACCTGGACCACCTGGTCGTCCTGCAGTGCCGTTTGCGGGCGTGGCTGGCAGAAGAGGAGTCGGAGCTGCACCAACCCCACGCCACTGAACGGAGGCACATCCTGTGAGGGGCAGAACGTCCAGAAAAGTGCCTGCGTGGCCACCTGTCCAGGTAACTCCCAGGCAACAGTGTTTGTCCTGTGGTGCTTGGCTTCCTGTGGCTCTCTTTTGCTTTTTTTTTTTTGCATTTAAAAAAAGAAAACATTTCATTTTTATTTTGGCTGCACTTTTCTTGTACCGGCACCTTCACGACTCCTCTGACACATAGGCACTTTTTTTTTTTTTTTTTTGCTGCGATGGTGAGCTTGCTTACACTGAGAATGAAGCATAAATGCCATTTATTCTGCCCGGTGTGGCGTCATCCTCGACGTGATCTACTGTCACCACACTCTCTCATTCATCTCTGCATCCTGCTGACAGAACCTGCCTTCATACCGTGGACCCCGTCTGCTGTCAGAGACCCGGCAGCAGCTGCGGCACCACGTCAGAGATGACGCTACGTTGGCTACGTTGTTTGTTGCTTTGTAGTAAATATGAGCGATAAAAACGTTACGTATGAGGAGTTAACGGCGTTTTATTCTCCCTTGTGCGAGGGTCGGGGAGGCGGAGTGGCCTGCCTGATACTGAGCAACACATATCGATCTCGGCAACTCTCAGATGGAAGTCAAGCTGCTTCATTTGCAGCCTACATTAGCCCCCTGACAGAGGGAGAGATGGTGAGACAGAGAAAACAGGAGGTGTAAGGTCCAAGGCAGATGGAATCAGATACAGTGGAAGGAAGGCAAGAACAAAGGCTGGAGTCAGAGAGAGAACCAAGTAACAAAGCCCTGAGTCTGTACTAGATCTGTCTATTGCCTCTCAGCAGATTAGTCTGTGGACATTGTCTGTAGCGAAGAGAGGGGGGAGCGGGCGGGGGGGTTGGTCGGCACTGCAGCCGTGCTGACCGCAGGAGAAATCTCCCACACTCAGTAAATAGCAGGGAGGGAAATCGAACACCTCTCTCAGTGGCAGCTTCTCTCCGTCTAAAACAAAGGTTATCTTCCTCATTGAATCTCAGTGTTGTGTTACACATCTCCCATGTAAAGACATCACTGCATGTCAAGCACGACTGTAAGTAACATGGCCCGACGGAGCGCAGCTGGAGCGGGAAGACGAAGGGACCAGAGGACTGACAGACCCACTGACGCTTCGTTACCGAGCTTTGTGAATGGATTTGGATTTTTATTAGCACCGGTGCAGCCGGTAATGGAATTACAGGAGTGTCCGGGGAAGCTTGACGTTCCCCAACAGCAGAGGCTGGATACTGACCCCTGTAAGCTTAAAGAGATTAATGTCAGTCCAAGCTGCTATTGTTAGCCCCAACCCCACCCCGACTGTCTATCCGTCTCCTGCCCCACCAGGAAAAAGTGTGTAATTTCAACCCTAAGGGTGCAGTGACAGAACCGGCATCGGGCCCCGCCGACGTAATTCGCTCAGACTTGTGAAGTGAATGGATTCCTCCTCTCTGTCCGTGATGAGAGATGCTCCGGCGTCGTGACCCCGCTCACTCCTCCGTCAGCTCCGCTCCGGGCTCTGAAGGCTGCGACTTGCTCCCTCCCTTGTTACCTGTCTAAGACGGAGCGTCGGGCGGCGCAGACAGACCCAGCTGTCGATGAACACACAGGGTTCCCCTCAAGGCCAGAGTCCACCGCTGCCAGAGCCTGGGGATGAGAGGCTGTTGTTGTTTCCAATCACAAGTGGCACAGTGGCTCTGTTGTGTACTCACACACAGACGTGTCTCTGAAAGCCCCTAAGATTAAGTGACTTCTGCCATCATTTTTCACACGACACACAAATGCACACAGCCTGGTGGGAAAAAAAAAACAGCCCAGAATACATACAAAACTTCACTTTCATTTATCAGATACATGAATAACGCATACTGTATATGAATCATCAGCAGGAATAGAAGCCCTCGTTTATAAATGTCACACGTGGTCAGCGAGAGGGAACAGATGAGACCGGCCGACCAGAGAACATCCTTGAGTTATCACTGGGCTCAAGTTCTTTTTCGAGACGTGTGAAGACGGGGATTAAATTCTGATCCGTGACGCTGCACGCCGTCACGCTGTTATTTATTCAGGCACCGATGACACATTGATTTGTTCTCTGTCTTTTTTCAACTCGTGTTTATTCTCTAAACTCCTTTTTTCTTCTCAAGTTGTGTGATATACAGTGTTGGGACTGACGCTGTACTGGTATCGCCGTTACGTAACCAAACTACTTTTCTCGGTAACTAATAATGTAACACGTTTCTGTTTCAGTAACGCCATTATTGTTACTGTGGTGTAAAGTGGCTCGTTACAGCAACACACGCCCACAAGCAAGACGACGGCAAGTGGCAAGTTGAGGTTCTGATAAAGATGCCTGTCAAAATGCCTAAACATATATTTTGTTTTATTATATCAATACATTTTATCATGATAGTTGCTACAGAACAACACTAAACTTTTTAATGTGTTTTTTAAAGTAAAGTAACTAATTATTAGCTACTTTAATAATTTAGTAACTAGTAACGTAACTAGTTACTTTGTTAGAGCAGTAACTAGTACAGTAATAAGTTACTTTTTTAAAGTAACTTGCCCAACACTGGTGATATAAAAAAGTAAAGTAACTCTGTATTAGTTACTTTTATAATTTAGTAACTGGTAACATAACTAGTAACTTTGTCAGAGCAGTAACTAGTGAAGTAATGTTACTTTTTTAAAGTAACTTACCCAACACTGGTGATATAAAAAAGTAAAATAACTAGGTATTAGCTACTTTTATAATTTAGTAACTAGTAACGTAACTAGTTACTTTGTCAGAGCAGTAACTAGTAAAGTAATAAGTTACTTTTTTAAAGTAACTTGACAAACACTGGTGATATAAAAAGCAAAGTAACTAGTTATTAGTTACTTTTATAATTTAGTAACCAGTAACATTGTCAGAGCAGTAACTAGTGAAGTAATAAGTTACTTTTTTAAAGTAACTTGCCCAACACTAGTGATATAAAAAACAGTAAAGTAACTAGTTATTAGTTACTTTTCTAATTTAGTAACTAGTAACTTTGTCAGAGCAGTAACTAGTGAAGCAATAAGTTACTTTTTTAAAGTAACTTGCCCAACACTAGTGATATAAATGGTTCGCTCCGACGCTGGTCTGGTTCCGGAGCCATATCCGTTCTTATTAACTCCACAGAGTATTTGACTCACAGCGTTAGCTCTTTTTACCCAGTCTTGTAAAATATTGTTTTTCGTTGTCTTACAGTGGTTAATTTTTCAGCCGGAGTCTGTGTCTGCTCTTCCTGAAACACAATGATGGATTTGCTCTACTCCTCCTGTGGGAGAAGGAGATGCTGTTGACGGAATAAAAATTCACTGAATCCCAGTCAGTTCAAATTACACAAACACACAGGCGCGCTGGGTAAATACTCCACTGTAGCTGCGTGAAATAAAAAGTCTGGACTTGTTTTAAATCTACATTTACTATTTCAATATTTCTCAGTTCTGATAATTCACCGTTTAATATTGTTACTGTAGCAGGAGAATAAAGTAGGAATTATACACCAAGACATTTTTCAGGATCTGGACTCCCCCTAGAGTCCAATAAATATTATTGGTAATATTGATTTTGGCACAACTGCACTTCATCCAAGTTAGACTCCAGCATTAAATTAAATTTAAAAACCTGTGGCGTCCTGAGACTTTTGGAGTCTGACATTCTGGGCTTCTCTCCATCAGTGAATGAAGATCTACATTCACTTCACCTGATTTCTTACAGTTTGGAATCATTCTTCGTTTTCACCGTACAGAGGACAAATCTCTGTATTCCTCTTTGCTCAGGTTTAGATTTAGATTGTTGTTCTGGTTTTGTGCAATAAAGTGTAGGAACACTAAAATAGACAGAGTCAAATTCCTTAAAATTAAGTAAAAGTATTTCCTTTCTATCTATCTAATCCCCATCATGAAGAGGATCGTATTTGTCATCCCATGATCATATTTAGTTGAAAATGCACCGGAAATTCTGATGTAAAGTTAAGTTCAAGCTCAGAGTCAATGTCTTTGTCATTGAACTTTCCAATCCAGGGTTGACCAACCAGACAAGATGGACACCCAGTTGGGGTGTTTGGGTTTTGGGGGGCCCACCACCTGTGATTTGGGTGGCAGTTGTGGAGACTGCTGTACCTATGACCTGGTAACCGATTTGAAGACGGTTGAAGATGATGGATGGATATCATAAGGAATCATTCTTCGTGTCACAGCATAAATCTTCATGTAAATTTTGCTTCTGTTTTTGTCCCCGGTGTTAAAAAAAATCTCCCAAACTGCTGACATTGTTGACCTACTTAGATAAATCACCTTGAGGAAACCAAAAAACACTGGCTGGTTGTGTTGAAAAGCTGTGATGGAGTGTCAGGGTCGCTGGATCGGCACGGTGCAAGCATAAATATGAGGTATCGCAGAATTCCACGTTGAGCCACCAGGTTTACGGTTTGATTCCATGTCCTTGTGGCCACGTGTTGATAACAGTGACATTATAGAGTAGAGTTTCTTGGACTGACACCGTCCACCGCAGTCTGTTCCCAGCGTCGTGTCTCCTGTATCAGAATGTCAACTCCCACCTCTCATCAGGAACGTGTGAAGCTCGAGAGGTTCATCTGTATTTTTGTCCGTCTCCAAAGTGTGTAATGAGAGTTGGCAAAGGCCTGGGTGGCAGATCAGATGGGCTCCATGCTGCGAGAGACGCAAGGAGCTGTGGAGGAGGAGGAGATGTAGGTGGAGGAGGAGGAGGAGGAGGAGGCGGCGGCTGAAGCCTGAGGCTGGGAGCAGAGAAGATCAACACTCCAGACCATCAGTAGCCAAACTTTGCAGAAGCTCAATCTCTATCATTTTCTCCTCTGCCTTCGCATCCTCCCTCGTCTCCGTCTCTCACCGTTGTTGGAATCGATTTCTCCGATACACAAGTCAAGTCAGAACAAGCAAAATGTCAAATCATGCCAACGTTTTCAACAGAAACACACACATCGGGGCCCGAAGTCTGTCAGTTCCACCTCTGTTGTTTGGACTCCACCCAAACAGTTATCTGCACACGGATGGATACATGTGTTGCATAATGTGACGGAGCTCATATACATCCTGAGCAGATTCCATAGGAATTCCGGCGTTCCCTGGGGCTCGCCGGAGGAGTCTGGAGAATTAGTGAAGGAGACGGAAAACAAACACACTCCGGGCTGGTGTGTTTTTGCGAAGATGTCGAAGATGGTGTCGTACAAAGGCGAGTTTGATCCATATGTCTGCTGTTTGCACCGTGGGCAAGTGTCTGATTCCACATTGTACGGAAATATTTGTTTGCCTGGATATTAGCAGGGAATAGTTTCTGGCGACTGCGGCGTTTGTCCAAGACTTAAAAATGATTTCTAATAAATGTGGCGGAAGAAAAACACATTTGAAGCGAAGACTGGTGACCATCTGTTGACGGCACCGCGTTCTTCCTCCTCTGCCGTTTGTTTTGGATCGGCCTCTGAACACGACAGTCTGTCGCTCTGAAGGTTTTCTAGAGTCTATTTCCACACTGAAGGGAGTCTGTGGTGGGTTGTTCTGTGGTCTACAGACTGTCGTCGTCTGTTTTCATCACAACCAGTGAATAAAACTGGAGGACGAACATCACTGATCCAGATTTGGGAATTTTTTGCTTGATGAAAATGGAATGTCTGGGGATCAAACCCAAGACTTTCTGCTTTGTGATGGAACCAACATAAGAAAATAGAAAATAAAATTTTGTCTCGTCCCTTTTTCAGGGGTCAACAATTCCCATCTCCCCCTGTCCTCTGTCTCCTCTACTCTAACTCCAACCACCTCCATGTCCTCCCTCACTGCATCCATCAATCTCCTCTTTGTCTCTTACCTGGTAGCTCCATTTCTAGGATCATTCTTCCACCAACGTATCCACTGTCCCTCCTCTGAACATGTCCAAACCATCTCAATCTGTCTTCTCTAGGTTTTTCTCCCTGTGTTGTCCCTCTAATCACCTCATTCCTGATCCTGTCCATCCTTGAGAACCTCAGCTTCCTTAACTCCTCCACCTCCAGCTCTGTCTCCTGTCTTCTACCTATTCCTAGTGTCTCTAATCCGTCCATCATGGCTGGTCTCACCACCGTCCTTTAAACCTTCCCCTTCACGTTAGCTGACTCTCTTCTATCACAAATCCCTCCTGCCACCTTTCTCCAGTTCCAGAAAAAACGGCTTTATTTAAATTTACAAAACAAGAATTCCTAAATAGTCTCCGTTCCCTCAGTCTCTTCTCCGTCTCCTCAGGTTGTCATTGTCCCAGGTCCTTTTTCATCATCTTCTGAACATGGTTACTGTACACGAGGGGAGCAGGAGGCGACAGGTCAGAGGGAGCAGAGGGGCCGACAGCTGCTCTCTGTGGTTTCTGGTCCACCTCCTCGTGTTTCCCTGAAAGACACAGGAGCGGCGGGCGTCCAACGATCAGGGACGTGTCCGTCAGCAGCCATTGTCATCCGGAGCAGCGGCTCCTGAAAGCGGGCCTCCCGCCGCCCTGTGAAGAGTGGTGGGGTTCCTTTTGCTTCCTGCCTTGACAACATGTCCAAATGGAGGCCTGCCATTTGGCTATTGTGTTTCCGTCTCTTCTCTCAGACCTGCCTGACCTAAAACCTGTGGTGCAGCGAGATTGAAAATCAGCTGTGGTGCCTTTTGCAGCAGCTCTAACAATCTCTCTCTCCGGGGATTTAATAAGAAAAACTGCTGCCCTGGATGACAATTTTCTGACGTGGATTTTCAAAGAGGAAGAGGAGGCGGAGGAGGAGGAGGGAGGTGGGGACGAACAAGGATTTTTTTTTTTTTTTTTTTGGTGATTTCAGCTTTTATTATAAGAGGAAAGTGTCGAGTTTCTTGCTTCACATCAGTGATTGAGTATTATTCTCTCCTCCTCTTCTACTTCAATAAACCTGGAACACGTTGTGAAACATCTCGCCTGCGAACTTGTTGCTAGTTTATTTGCTCATCTTTCTCTGATTGTCCTCGTGTCTTTTGGGGAACAGAACCAGTCTCCTCTGAACAGGACGTCCGGACGTCAGGGCTGACATAATGTATTCATTAGGAAGTAATTCGCTATTCAATCATTCTCATTCCCAGCCTGGATAATCAGCCCACCGGCCCACGGATGAGTCCGGTCAATGCCAAACAAGGACAATTATTTGATTGGATCTGCTCCCTCTGCCAAATGGATCCGACTGCGGGGAGGTCCAAGCTGTGTCAGCATCCCCGTCACAAAGACAGAAACGCCGTCCTCCTGCTCCCTCACAGCCTTTTTACAAAACTCATTTGTGGGAGAGAACATTTTGCGAAATGCAATTTAAAAACTACAGGATTATTTGTCGATGCCTTTAACCTCATTCGTCAGGTGACAGATGGAAATGTTCTCACTGTTTCTCTACAAAATAATCTTATACCTGTTGAACCAATAATTTCATTCTTTGACACTTTTATATCAGATCTGGTATTGGTGAGCGCTACGTGCTGCAGTTAAGTTACCGTGAGGCAGTAATTCTCCAACAGGCTCAGGGAGAAGCGTCCACTGGGTTAGAGCGCGCTGCTGTAATGTTTGAATGAAAACAAGCCTCCAGTCACTAGGTGGCAGCAACTCAGATATTCTTTCAATCATTCATTTAATCATCGTCTTCTGCTTTTCCATTCCCTTCACGTGATGACATCATCAATGACATCACCAAAATGGGGTAAAAATATCACCCATGCACAGTAAGCTGTTGAATTTACACTACAGCAGTGGTTCCCAATTATATTCTGACACGCCCCCTAGAGGACTAAATTGCAGGTGCAGCTGGCACCACCTAAATCACATTGCACCATACTGTGAACCCACAAGAAGTTATGTGGGTGCGGGATGGTGCAGTGATTTTCATATAGATAAAAAATATCTATATATTTTATATACAGATATGTATGTAAATAAATAAATTTAAAAATTAATAATTTGTATCTGTTATTTATTTAGATAAAATATCTATATTTTATATATATATATATAAATATATTCTATGAACAATATAGAATACATTTGTATGTACGAATATGTATTTTTATATAGGTATTAAAATATATATATATCATACAGATATAATTTTATATTTATATATGAAAATATATATTGCTATTGCGACGATCAGTAGGGTAAAAGTAACCTGTCTCACGACGGTCCAATTGCAGCCCTTGTTCCCTATATATAAATATATATTTCCTAGATATATTTTTATATCTATATATTGTATAGATATAATAATATCAATATATTATATATTTTTATATATTTTATATAGATATAAAAAATATAAATATTACGAGGTTCTCAACTAAAGGAAAGCAATTCAGACCTCTAGGGGGCGTGACAGAAAATAATTGGGAACCACTGCTGTAGAGTTGGTTCGACACCTTATGCTGACATTTTTTGCCCCATTTTGATGATGTCATTGATGATGTCATCACCGGCAGCTCCACCCACTGGTCCTGTAGTCACATTCTTCCAAAGCCAAGACAGAGGACGTCCAACCTGGAGTGACGTTCTACTTCTTTACTTAAGTTTTATTAAGCAAAGCGTCCGATCTGTAGAACGGTCCACGTCCCCCGTGTGGGTTGCGACCCCTGCACTCTTTATGGCTGGGATTAATGAGCGCTAAGGTTTCCCTGGCCTGAGGTCAGTCAAGAGAAGTGATGATACTGTCATTAAAGGTGTGTGTTTGTGTGTGAGCGTCTGTATTTGGATGGGTGTATGTGCGAGCAGGTGGGTGAGGAGGAGGAGGAGGAGAAAGAGGAGGAGCAGGCCCCTGGAGATGATCGTCTGGTCCCATTTACCTGTACGTTTGGGAAAAAGAGCGAGACAGTGGCTTTTTTTTCCCCCTTGAGAGCTCATTACTGCACTTCTTCCCTTTAGCCCTATGGCAACCTTCCCCTGGCTTGGTGCTGTGTCACTCGCAATCCAACTGGCCCCCACCCCTGGACACCGTGCCAAATTGACCCCCACCTTTGCACAACAGGCCTCTCCCTGTATGTGGTGAAGCTGCTGATGCAGAAACTCCATTTTTCTGCCACTGACCAATTTTATTTTTCTTTCTGAAAGTCCAGAACACGGTGGCTGCAGGTGCCGTGAACATTCATGTTTGTTATCGTCTCATCTCACGTTCCGGTCCACAGCAGGGGATCCTTGTTTGTTTTGGTTTTCCTTTTTTTCCCCCCAAAGACCAAAAACCAAGTTGGATTTATTTTCCTAAACAAATGTGTGGTTTGGGAGAGTTGAGGAGAACCAGTGTGGTGTGTGTCATGGAGGAGCAGGAGACAACAGGGTCTTTTCCCCAGGAGTCAGTTTCCCATCTACATATTTGTACTGTTGACAGCTTGGACTACCAGGACCAGCATCTTCCACAGCAGCCAGGCACCAGTGTGGTTTAACTTAGTTGCATCTGATTTCCATGTTGAAAATAAACAAAGAATATAGAATGTAACTCCTCTCAGCGGTTGTCGACGCTCTGGTTTCACTGCACTTCTGCTGGATTTAGGTCTTCGCTGTCAGCTTTTGAATTTCTTTATCATGCTTTGCCTTCCAAGTTTTATTTGGAGCAAATGAATCCGCACAAAAGGAGCGTCGCACCGATCCTTCCTGCTAGGTCTGAAAATCTCCAAGTGTCTTGTTCTATTGAAGATGTTCAGCATGATTTCTGATCAATACTTTATCCCTGTGAAGAAACCATGGATTGGAGGGAATCATTTTGAGCGTCTGATGCAGCTGCTGCAACTGACGTTTTTTTTTTTTTTTGTCTTTCTACTTGATGTGTTTCTGCAGTAGACGGAGGCTGGAGCGAGTGGAGCAAGTGGTCGGCCTGCGGCGCCGACTGTTCGATGTGGAGGAGCAGGGAGTGCACCCAGCCCTCACCTGGCACCGGGGGCAAAGACTGCCAGGGGGTCGACCTCCAGTCTCTCAACTGTACCAGCGAGCAGTGTCCACAGAGTGAGTTCACCTCCGCCCACGTACTGCAAACCGCACTCTGAGTCCAACAACAGAGACAGACACAGAATCACGACTCGCTTTTCTGCAACAGATTTGGTTTTTGAGCTAAAACTGAGCAAAACACCAGCAGAGAAACAGTGAAAAATCAATAGATGTTCTTAAAATATACAAGAAAAGACAAATCTCTTTTTATGTTGACTTCCATATACATATATATATATATATATATAAAAGGGGCCTCATCTCCTGAAAAATGGACAAAAGGAGAAGATATATATGTATATATGTATATATATATATATATATATATACATATATACATATATGTACTTCCATATATTTATATATATATATACATATATATCTTCTCCTTTTGTCCATTTTTCAGGAGATGCCACAGCTAGGCAACATTCTCCATATATATATATATATACATACATATAATAATACATTTATACATATATACATTTGTATGTTATATATATTTTATATATACAAATTTAAATATAAATATATATATGAGTATATAATATTTATGCTCTATAAACACAATATATGATCTTCTTGTTGTAAGGCAGTTCATAAATGCTTACAGTGAGGAGGTTACTGCCCCCCTTGGAGGTGGAAGGTATTGCAGGCATTTTTTTTGTTTTCAGAATCATGTTTTAAAAAGCTTTTATATTGTTACAAAGTCACTGTTAATGTGTCAACATAGTGTGTGTGGTGGGCGGGGCCCCGACAATTGTCTTATGTTCAAAAGTTGGCAAAAATATTTGTGAGCCGCTGCTCAACGACAAAGAGTTTTGTTTGGATGATTGTGTTTCTTCGTTGAAATGCTATAAGTTAAGATCAGTAATTATTGTGCCCCCTAGTGACCCTGATAAATATATAAACGTTTATGCAATCTTGTAATTAATATACAATACAGATATGTAAAGGATAAAGTTCTGTTATGACACAATGGTATCTGCGGTGGTGCAGTGGTCGACCTGCTGCCTGACACCACGAGGGTCCGATTTCTGATGCATCAGGTCTAAAAACCAAATCCTTGCAAATTCTGCTTCGGCAGCACCGACCGCTGGCAAAGGGACAAAAGTGATTCTTTTTCTCTGATATGACAGAAGAGAACAAATAATCCCTGGTCCCCGTGGACACGTCTCCACCTGTGCGGACATTTTAACTTAAAACTTCCTGTCAAAATAAAACAGCGGTGACACCTGCTGCTGCCGTCACAGCGGTGCCTTCCGACCTAATAATAGAGCCGAGAATTAAACCGTGCCTCTTGTGATTAAAACCTGCAAGATTAAACGCTGTAGGCGACTCAACCGCGACGACACACGTGGCAGACGTGCGCACGTGAGCGTGGTGGCTTTGATTGTTCTCCACATGCATTCATGTGGTTTGCATATACTGTGCACTGTGGCCCTGTGTGGGTTTGGTGCTGTTTAATGTGTTTGTTCAGCTTCATACGTGTTTTCTGGACATAAACAAACACAACCTTTTTCCTGGAACGGTCGTTAAGTTGTGGCAGATAAATACCTCTTAATACATTAAATATCCGGTGTTCTGAAATATTTTCCTACCTATAAATTCTTCCTACCGGAATTAACAAGGATTTCTCAAGTGCACATAACCTATAACTTTCTGCTACCAGACCGGCATAAAAATTTAGAATCTTGTATCAATGACTCTGCATCATTTTGAGTTTATTGTTGTTGTCGTCACTGAGAAAATATTCAGAAAAACAGAAGCTGGAGATGGGGTTCTTTAGGAGAAGCAAGGATGGACAACACAGACAGGAACGTTTGGAGAAAAAGCTAGAGAAGAAAGATTGAGATGCAGAGGAGGGACAATGGAGACATTGGTAAAAGAATGATGGTAGAGATTGAGCTACCAGGTAGGAGACAAAGAGGAGGTTGATGGATGCAGTGAGGGAGGACATGTAGGTAGTTGGAGTCAGAGTAGAAGATACAGAGGACAGGGAGAAATGGAAAATGTTAACTGGCTATGGTAACCCATGAAAAGGGACAAACCAAAAGAAGAGGAAGCAATAAGCAGAAGACAGGAGACAGAGCTGGGGGTGGAGGAGTTAAAGATGCTGAGATTCTCTTTAGGAGAGACAAGGATGGACAGGATCAGGAATGAGTTGATTAGTGGGACAACACAGACAGGAAGGTTTGGAGAAAAAGCTAGAGAAGACAGATTGAGATGGTTTGGACATGTTCAGTGGAGACATTGGCAGAAGAATGATCCTAGAGATGGAGCTACCAGGTAGGAGACAAAGAGGAGGTTGATGGATGCAGTGAGGGAGGACATGGAGGTAGTTGAAGTTAGAGTAGAAGATGGAGAGGACAGGGGGAGATGGAAATTGTTGACTTGCTGTGGCAACCCCTGAATAAAGGGACAAGCTTAAAGGAGGAGAAGATGAAGGCAATATTTTTGGCAATAAACAAATATATATATATTTAGCATTTATTAGTTAAATGCTTGGTATTAATTATTAGTTTCATTATGTTTTACTGTCACCTTTGACATTTTTAGTAACACTGGCCTCGAAATGAATAAAAAACAAAAAAACAAAAAAACAGTTTTTTTTTTTTTTAATTATAACCTTTCCACGGCTCAGAATATGGGCCACGAATGCAACACCTGGAGTTTAAGAACTGCCGCATGTAAATGGACAAACATAGGATGTTGTGAGGCAGTTCTCAAGTGCTGTGTGTGTGTGTGAGTGTGTGTGTGTGTGAATATTTATGCATACAGTAGTGTAGCTGATGCAGTGAACCCAAGAGCTTGGTCTGCCTATCATCAGAGGTCAGCAGATCTTCCCCAGACAGGCAGGATACATACACAGACATGCCAGTCATTGTTCCCTCTATACACACACACACACTCTCTCACACAGACACACACTTTCTGAGTCACTCAGTATCTACACTGACAGCGCAGTGCACGGCGCGGGTCTCTGAAGAATGCCTGTCCCAATCTGTTCCCAGCAGATGTGTTTCCATAGACAATTGCTGTGTGAAGTATTATAATAAGCAAAACAGCAAGATGGTTTTGGCTTGTCAGCACCTCTCATACTTCAACCATGTCTGCAGGCTATTAGCTGAGATGGAAAACTTCCCCCCTGAAACAATGACGGCCCTTCTCCGCCAGCGTAATGGAGCAACGCAACTGCAGAGTCAGACGTAGTTACTCTGCAACCAAACATCCCGCGTCTCCTCTCCTCTCACATCTGTAATCTCCCTCGTTAGAACACGACCGGCATCCATTCAACCAGGTTATTGTTTTTCCAGTATGAAAATCAATGAACGGCCCCGCGTTTTGTGTTACATCTCTAAAATAAACACAGCCGGCCCCCCCCGGCAGCGTCATTTTCATAAAGCTAACAAGTGAAGCCCGTGACGGAGCAAATGCAAAATCAGCGCAGGGGAAATAATAAATACACTGGCAGCTGGCCAGAGCCCAAATGGCAGACAGGTGTTAGAGGGCGCTGGAAGGATGGCGGGAAAAAACATATTAGTCCCAGTCTTCGCAGGCACAGGAAATTGGGATGACACAACAACAATTATTTCCTGTAATGTGAGTAATGAAGGTAATTAACCTAATTCGCAATAGCATCCCAATTTAGGGTTGTCGAAAATGATTATGCAAAACCCACGAAACTGCTCATCTATCTTCAGGCTGCTTTAGCATTTGGAGGCTAATCTTCCGACGGAGCGTTTGAGGTTCGCGTCACGTGTTTGTTTGTCAGCGTGAGGTCAGCGCCGGATGAAAAACGCGCCGCCACTTATTTGGGGCCATATTTCACCAGCACCGTCTGAGGGATGGGACAACTGTATTGTAGAGATAGTAATGGTCACGCTCACTTTGAGAGTTTTAGGAGCCATATTTCCCTGACCTTAAGAACTTCCCTGTTATTCATCTTCAGGCGACTGACTGGAGGATTGGCCATGGGATGAAATATATTCTCAGGTCTCTTGATAAATGCCCAGGAAAGAGGAGCAGGAGGCTGCAAAGCTTTTATTTATCAATGCGGGAGAGAGAAGCGAGCAGGCAAAGTGAGTTGAGGACTATCAGGTGCAGACATTGTGCAGACTGCCAATGCAGCAAGAGTCCAAAAATTCAACTGAAGCCTGCTACATCGCCTCGGAGGAGATAAATTATAAGTCCACACTGGGCCGTCTCAAGTGATACTGATCCCTAAAGCAGCCAACCCTGCAGAGAGTGCAAGGAGCAGGAGTGAAAGCTCAGGGAGAGAAGAACAAACCGCCATTGGCCTGAGGGTCAACTGTGACATTCACAGATGGTCCTCAGGCAGGTGTCAATCATGTAGGGAGGTCACACACAAAGAGACTCAAAAGTTCTTAGTGAGCAATTATGTCAAGAGGGAATGAGTGACGGACTGACAGCTGACAGGGTGAGAGGGGGAGGTAGGTTTTTTTTTTTTTTTTGTAGAGGATGAAACTAAAGGATGTCCAATTATAAAAGCTGATTAGCTGTGCTCATTTAAGTGTGATGGATGACTTTTCAACGACTCACCCGGAATCATGGAATTCCCAGATCAGGGACAGGAGGGACATGGGGATGGGTGACACATAGAAGGTCAGATTAAACTTCCTTCACTGATTCTCCGATAAGACGCTAAAGATAAGAGACAGAAGAGGACGAAAGAGGGAGAGATTAAAAGACGGTGAGAGAGGGACAACCAGAGTCGTCTGATTGACTGACTTTTTTGTCTCAGTGCAAAAAATGCCGCCGGAGGAAAAAGGAAGTGGAGTGGAGATACTGGATCTTTGCATCTAAGCTGAGCCGGACGCCTTTGGTTTGCCCTTAGAAAGTAAACAGCAACTGACCAATCAGACGCTGTGTTTATCCAATCAACAGAGGCCAGTTGTCCTCCCTCTCCTTACTGACAGCTTTGTCTTCAGTCAAGCCAGACATGTCTCGAAACACTGCAGTGCCAGAAGCTGCAACTGGCCTTTGACTCGCCAAGACAAGCGGATTTGGAAACTCTGATGAGAGACTCAGCGATAGTCTCTCCTTCTTCTGGAGCTCATGGTGAAAGGTCTAGGGCTTAGGCTGACCACTTATTGTTACTCCCCACTACTCTTGCCCCTGGAGAGGGGGCGCAGGCGAGTTAACAGGTCGAGTTGGAGGAGGTGTTCCATCCCAGGCAAAAGGCGAAAGAAAATTGAGGATATGGAACTTGATATGGACTTGTACTTCCCTGATTCCACATTTGGTAAATTTCGATCTCCAGCACATAGGAGGAGCCAAGGCAGCACTCAAGGCTGGCATACTCTCACACACTGACCCCAGTGGGGACACTGTCGTGTGATTGGCTACAAACGAGTGAGACTTCTGATTGGCTGGAGACGGACTGACGTAGCAGAATTACGCTCGCGAATCTGGTCCGCGTAAGACGAGTCTCAAAAATACAAATTTGCGTCTGCGTAGTTTTCACAAATTAAAAGCCTGATTTGCATACGCGTCACGCATTTTGACGTGGACCGCGCTTACGAGTTTGTTCTTCTTTGAGACTATTCTGGCTCCATAGGATCACACTCCACCGTTCTACACCTGATAGTTGCCTTATCTGATTCAACTTGTCCTGATGCAACTGACATTTCAAAAGCAACTGACACTGTTCTGCAGAAACAATATCCCGTCAGAGTTCCTGCAAAAAGATATTTATTTCCCATCGATCACACTTCTTTCTGCAGCCCATGGCCTAGCGGACATCGAGTCGCCAGTGTTGGGACTAATGCGTTACTTGTAACGCTGTTACGTAACAAAACAACTTTTCTCTGTAACTAATAACAGATGGACGGTTTCTCACAGCCATGGAGAGAGGACTGTGTGGAGGCGGAGCCTGTCTGCTGCATGTCAGTCATGAGTGAAAGACGGCGGTGCACACTGACTGAACCCATGCGTTGAAAAGGAGCAATGATTGGTTGACATAGGTTAACGTTTCAGGCTAAGCCAATCAGAAAGAGACCTGGGCGGGTCTTCTTGCCTTATAGGGAAACAAACAGTCTCACACAAACACGCGATGCGGTGCAGCTGGACACACCCACAAGCAAGACGACAGCAAGTGGCAAGTTGAGGTTACGATAAAGATGTCTGTCAAAAAACATCTATTTTGTCTTTATTGTTCCACTACATGTTATTATGATAGTTTCTACAGAACACAACACTAAACTGTTTTAATGTGTTTTTGAAGTAAAGTACCGTAATATCCGAACTATAAGCCGCAAATTTTGTCACACAATTTCAACCCTGCAGCTTATGCAGAGATGCGGCTAATGTAAGAGTGAGACAGGTGGTGTCAAGGAAGACACAAGTCACAGCCACCAATAAACACCATAGAAGAAGAAGAAGTTTAACGTACGATAACGTGCTTTGTACATGAATAAAATTAGCATAAACTGACCCTCATCATGGAAAATGCAAAAAAAATGCGGTTATTGTCAGGTGCGGCTTATGCACGTACAAAAAATGTATTGGGCTTATAGTCTGGAAATTACGGTAATAAGTTATTAGTTACTTTTATAATTTAGTAACTAGTAACGTAACTAGTTACTTTTTCAGAGCAGTAACTAGTAAAGTAATAAGTTACTTTTTTAAAGTAACTTGCCAAACACTGTTGGTCACCACAGTCGTCCTCTTCCTTTTGCAAGTTTTTGTCCGTTTATTGTTCACCAATATCCCAATCTTGACAAAGAAGCTTGTATTTACCCCCAGCCAGTCATTCAGAAATGATTAAATGTCAAGATATCCCTGGTATTAAAACGGACCACAATAGAGCAGAGCTGCATATAATCCCTCTACTTAAGGTATCAGATTAAACCCAGATAATCAGCCATTAAATAGAATCTGGCATCTCTCCTAAAGACCTGATATGTCAGGTTTCTGCTTCAGAGAAATTGATTTTTTTTAAGAAACCGAGAACACACAGAAGAGCAGACGGTGGAAAAGGAAGTCAGAAAATAGGAAGACGAATAAACGAAAAAAAAAAGAAAAAAAAAGTATTTTCTTTTCTTAATCTTTTGCCTCCGATTTGACTGATAGCGCTCTGCTAATCTAATTGTTGCCGAGCTCATGTCACAGATTTATAACACCAATTAAAACTTGTCAAATCACTGTTTCTGAGGCTGAGCGCGGTTCCTGCGGAGCAGTCAGATTACACAGCGGTGTAGAACCCAACCTCACTCAGGAGATGTTCCTCAGAATGTGTGGCGTGCAACGATAATCAGGTTGATTTTGATGCAACCCTTTTTGGACACGATGCAAATCGCGTTGACACTTCCAGACTCACGCTGTTCCCCAATTAGTCATTTCTGTTCCTCTCCTTTGATTCTCCTCATTTCGATCTTCCTATACATCTGCCGATCCCCCCTCCTCACCCGTCTCACCCGCCTCAACCCTGGTACTATGACTGTCATTTCGTCAAACAAAAGCCGGCAGAACTTTAACCTTTCCCGTTGTTGTCCGTCCCTCAAAGCTACGCTGCTTAACACTTTCTCCTCCCCGACTGTGCTCAGCTGACAGCTTTCCGCCCCCGTGGCTCCGTGGAGGGCGGCCCTCCACAAAGGCCTCAGGAGCGTCTTCCACCTCCACTTCCAAATTCCCTCAGCCCAGGGAGACAGCTGTGCAAATCTCATTCTCCTGAAGAACACACACTCACACACACACATACACACTTGCATGCACATATTGATGCTTGTCTGGGCTTAGCTGTCGTCTTCAAACAGTTCTTCTGGGATAAAGACGCGTCTTCGCTTTAAAAAAGAGACAGTCGCTAAATAAGATCTGCCGGAGTTTCATAAGCAAATCCTTCATTTTTTAAACCACCTCTCTCTCTTGGGAAGGAAGCGAGAGCGACAACTGAGGAAGAGGTTGTGGTATAAGATTTGATCCGGTGCACAGTGACGTGGACTCATCCTGAAATCAACAGCTGAGAAATTTAGTTCTTCGTTCAATTGTTGTCCATTAAATCTTAGTTTGGAAGTTTTTAAATCTCTACTTTAGGTATTGAACTGAGCTGGAGGAAGTGGAGGTTGGAGTTTCAAGGTTGCACCCATCTAAGTGTAGGGATTCCAATTACAGATTACCTTAAAAAACCTCTCAAATATACTTATATCTCATATATGTGGCCTTCAATATTCTTCAGGTTGGCTTCCAGTGGGCTCACTACCTGCAGGAAAGTATGGATGCATAGTATATCTACCACAGATTGCATATATTTTGGATATATTTATTCATTCATCTTCTTCTGCTTTGCCCGTTGCCGGGTTCCAGGGACAGCTGGCACCACCCAAATCACATTCCACCATATTGTGAGCCTTCCTGTGGGTGGTGAGCCCACAAGAAGTTATGTGGGTCAAGGCGGGGGATTCAAACCTAAGCCTGACGGACCCAAGTCCACTTCCTTAACCACTAGGCCACCAGTGTTGACATTTTGTATATATGCTATTTCAAAATATTTTGACCCTCACATGACTTAATATATGAAGGTACTTTGTCTATTATACTATATACCTGTATATTTGTACAAGTATATTCTCTGTATATTACTTATATATTAGTTTTTGATGAGATTTAATAATGTCTGTATATATGTTATGAACACTTAATTACCGACTCCTACATCAACTGATATCTATGATCCTGTTAATATGTGTTAAGTCCTGTGATCAATAAAATAGATTAATTAAATGAGCTGCAATGCTGCCATCTAGTGGCCTTAATGTTAATAAACAGCTGTTTATCTCCAAAATTATTATTAGAGCACATGTTATTTGGCATTTTTTTAACTAGTTTTGTTCACAGGAGAAAAAGCTGTTGATGATTTTAACATATATAACATAATTATGCTAATGTTAGGTTGATGATATCGGTCGGATGATATCATCCAACATCCTTATTTAGAATATTTTATTTTTCTGTATTATTCTGATATTGATGCTCAAAAGTGTTGCCTGCCAACAGCAAAATTTCTGAAAATTCTGACATATTTTTCCGTCTCCCTCTCTCTTAGCCGTCAGCGGGGCCGAGGACGTTGCCCTCTACGTGGGCATGGTTGCCGTGGCTCTTTGTCTGACCCTGCTGCTCATCGTGGTGGTGCTGGTCTACCGGAGGAAGAAGGAGGGCCTGGACGCCGACGTGGCCGATTCCTCCATTCTCACCACTGGCTTCCAGCCCATGGGCATCAAGCCCAGCAAGCCAGGTGTGTGGGCACCGCGGCCGCGCAGGCCCCCCCCCCACAGCAGTAGGACACTATTCTTTGGTCTAAACTCCTCTGTGCATTTGTCGATGTGTCTGTTTGACCACTGTGAGAGTGCGGCGCTCATACACGCCGCACCGTCACCCCTGTGTTTGTGTTTGTGGAGATGGTTTTGATGTGTTGACGGTAACGTGTCTGTGTTCAATTTATTCGCCAGTTATGTTTGACTCTTACCTCATTGTCGGGAAATGTAGCCTGTGTGTTCTTCGCCTTGGTGGCGCTCCAGAGGTCTAGCTGAAGTAATAGAAATACAGATGTCCGAGATGGAGGGAGATGGAGAAGTAGTCGGCAGCGCCTGTGATTCCCAGTGAAAACGGCCTTTATACCTGCCCGCTGCTAAGCTGTATCTCAGTTGTGTTTGGAATTGATTGTGCGGTTGCTAAAGAGACAGAGCCAAAGGAGGGGAATTGGTTGGCTGTGGGTGAAAATTGTGTTTGTGTATTGTCGGGAGTATTCAAGGGTTTCCTTCCTTGCACCACATGTTTTTGCCACGAATCTTTTCTAGTGTCTTGTGACAGATTTACAGACGGTGATGTTTGTTTATGTGATTTATTATCCGTTGCCCATTGGCCACTCACAGAGACTCACACATTTGCTTCCGTCTGTTATTTTTTCTCTTAACGTCTAACAGAGAATTCCCACTTGCTGACGATCCAGCCCGATCTGACCACCACCACCACCAGTTACCAAGGAACGCTGCGCTCCCGCCACGACACCACCGGGAAGTTCTCTATGACCAACGGGCCCCTGCTGGACCCACTGCCCAATGGGTCTCACACCCTGCACAATGGGAAGCTCAACCCGAACCCGTCTGAGTTTGTGACCCGACTGTCCTCTCAGAGCTTTTTTAAAACTCTACCCCGCGATGTGGATAATACCTCCTATGGGACCTTCAACTTCCTGGGAGGCAGACTGACGATCCCTAACATGGGTGGGTTCATCTTACAATTGATGTTCAGTTCCCTTGGCTTTAAATGTGTCTATTACACAGCTCTCAATCAATGGGCCTCGGATTCTTCTGGGTCCATGGGTTAAAGTTACAGGTTCTGCAAAAATATTTTGGGGCATTGCTAAAATGAGTTGTTTTATTTAAGTGTATAGAAGTAAATGTAATTTTATTCATTTGTTACAGATTTTTGCTTTGCTAATTTAATAGTGATTTTGTGGTCTCTGACCATAACAAGACATAAAAAGGAAAAATAAATCTAATAAAACAAAATTATACTTAGAGACTTTATATACTTATACTTATTAGACTTTCTTAAGCAGAAAATGTGAAATTTCAGGTGAAAGAGGCGCTGTTACGAAACATAAGCTTGAAGAGTTTTGTTTGGCGACTGAACAGAGTTTTTTAACCTTGATCGTGACCTAGATGACTGAGAAGCATGTAACAAAAGACAGTTGAGCAGTTGTTTCCTAAAACAAAAATAACAATGTTACAATTGGTCAAACAATAACAACAACAAAACATAAAGTTGTTGTTTTTGTTGCTCAAAATATCCTCACAGTGCTCTGTAAGAAGAGGTTATCCCTACTAAGGGAATAATCCCTACTATTTTTTTGCGTTTTGTGTCGCTAAGTCATTTTAGAAAATGATACAAATCCTTAAAAACACAGTCTCTGACTCGTCCACTCTGGGCTTTGTAAACAGGCCACCTGTTGACCAGTGGGTTTATTTTTATTGTGAAGACCAAACCTAACAACCCTCCACCTCCCTGCTGCTCACCCCCCCACCGCCGCGGCTTAAATCCGATCAAAATTCAGGTAGAAAGTAGAATCGTCAGCCAACAGAAAAACATTGGATCCGACAGTTCCTTTTTTTATGTGGTGTGAACGAGTCAAACCTCATTCCGCACCAGATCTACTCCACTTACGTCTCAACCGATGTGGGCCTCAAACTCTCCAACTATAGATTTTCCTTCTCTCGGGATCAGTGTGTTTTATACTTTTGTAACTTTTGTTTAGCGTCAGATTCCTGCCACGTTATTGCTGAGATTCACCTCAGAAAATCCTGCGGCTCAACTGAGTGATTCATGTGTGAACAGTCTCTGTGACCGTGCACCACATCAGGGCTCAAAGACTATTTTTTTTTCTCCTGGTTAGCAGGAAATGAAGGCGATGACAGATGATGAGAGAAAACTCTTGCTGTCTTTACCTTCTGTAACAAACCCGGTGAACTCAGGAGACGTAAAGCAACACGGACCTTCAGCTTCGACACAAACAGGAAAATAATCACTGGTCTGGAAAAGACTGGAAAACATTCATCATTTTAAAATATAATATTAAAAAAAAAAGAAAGTAGCGTCTGTGAATAAAATTGCTGCCTTTGTAACTCTTACCAGAGCAGACAGCGCTATATTTACAGACCGGACAAAACTCTTCGGGCCAGTGTTTGACATATGATGTCCACTTTCCAATAATGATGTCCAGGGAAACATAAGGTGCAGTAAAGGGCAACTTGTGGTGCCGGTGTCAGTCCATGTAGCTCTAATGATGCTGGTGGATGACAGTCCTGAAAAACTCTGCAGCCAGTGTCAGGCCGTGATTGCGGTTTGTGTGCAATAAGCTGAGAAGGAAACAGACCTGAATGGAGAGGTGAAAACACAGAATCAGGAATTTTTTTATTAATCCCCCGAGGAAAGTTCTTAGCTTCAAAGATGGTCCAGCAAGAGCGGGAATATAATAATAACCATGGCTGTCAATTTTAAAGTCGAATTATCATAGAGATTATTGCAGTTAATAATAAGAATAAATGGGGATAAATCAAGATTTCTAAATTGTCTCCTTTAGGCTTGTCCTTTTTCTCAGAGGTTGCCAAAACTAGTCAACAATTTCCATCTCCCCCTGTCCTCTGTATCTTCTACCCTGACTCCAACTACCTCCATGTCCTCCCTCACTGCATCCATCAATCTCCTCTTTGTCTCCTACCTGGTAGCTTCATCTCTAGGATCATTCTTCTACCAATGTATCCACTGTCCCTCCTCTGAATATGTCCATCCTCCCTCACTGCATCCATCAATCTCCTCTTTGTCTCCTACCTGGTAGCTCCATCTCTAGGATCATTCTTCTACCAATGTGTCCCTCCTCTGGACATGTCCAAACCATCTCAATCTGTCTTCTCTAGCTTTTTCTCCAAACCTTCCTGTCTGTGTTGTCCCTCTAATCACCTCATTCCTGACCCTGTCCATCCTTGTCTCTCCTAAAGAGAGTCTCAGTATCTTACTCTCCTCCACCTCCAGCTCTGTCTCCTGTCTTCTACCTATTCCTAGTGTCTCTAATCCATCCATCATGGCTGGTCTCATAAAAAAACCCAAGAATTCAATATATCTAAATATCAATAAAAAATTATTTAAAAAAAACACCTTTTTTACCTTTGTAACTAGTTACGTTACTAGTTACTAAATTGTAAAAGTAACTTCTAACTAATTACTGCTCTGAAAAAGTAACAAGCTACGTTACTAGTTACTAAATTATAAAAGTAACTAATAACTACTTGCTGCTCTGAAAAAGTAACTAGCTACGTTACTAGTTACTAAACTTTAAAAGTAACTAATAACTAGTTACTTTACTTTAAAAACACATTAAAAAAGTTAAGTGTTGTGTTTTGTAACTTTCAGAATGAAATGTAGTGGAGCAATAAAAACAAAATAGATGTTTAGACATTTTGACAGACATCTTTATCGTAACCTCAACTTGCCGTTGTCTTGCACACTGCCAAGCAGTATTACTCCCAGAGGTTACTCCCTATTACTCCCTAAATTGGACAGCACTGAGGGTTAAATCACCTGGAGGTTTCAGGGTTAGAAGGTTAGACTAAAGTATCACTAAACATAACAGTATTTTGTTGTTTGCATCACTGACGGTAACAGGTTGGTGGGTTGGAAAGTCCTACCAGACATTTCATGTACCGACATCACTACTGCATAAAAAGAACATTTACAGATATTTTTATTGCTCCAGCTTTAATGTCCCCGACAGGGACAATTTATCAGGAACAGCTGAGTCCCATAAACGTCTCCTGGCCTTGTTGAATCCAACCCAGACCATTCAGCCTCTAAATCTGGTGCATGTGGGATCTTTGATAGGTTTAGCATGCATTAAACCAGGTATGGGCAAACTAAGGCCTGGGGGCCAAATGCGGCCCGTTGAGCTTCTTAATGCGGCCCACCAACCTTGTCCAAATTATTATTTTTTTCATATTATCATCATACTTCTGCCCTTTGCTTGCAATGCCTGTGTTTCCCCAGTATCTGGTGTCATTAAAGGTTTTAGAAATGTAGCATCTTAGGTTTTGCACGGACTTTAACAGTTCTAGCGCTAAAAGCTTCACACAGCAGCCGTAATTCCGTCCCTTCGTAACGAACGAGATGAGACAACGATGTAAAACGCTTTGTAATTAATTCATAATGTGTGTGAAGTAGTGGCATGTTTGCGTCCAAAGAGACAGATCCCGAAAGACAGAAAGTAAATATGTGAAATGGCGGATGAAGCCGAATGTCTGGTCAATAATTTATGTGGGCGCCGCACAAATGTAGAGAAAAAAGAAAAAAGTCGGAGAAAATCTGTGCGCCAGAAACATCCTGCTTTAAAAGATTCCTGCAACAATAAAAAAAAAAAACTGGCACAATTATTCCACTTAGAGCCATCACTCAGGAGGGGGTGGACTTGGTAACGGACGAGGTAAAAGTGTCGACTTTGTGCTAAGAGCAAAGAGCGGGTAATAAATCAGTCAATTAAAAATTGGTGCGTTTAAAGACGGCAGCCAAATGTGCAGAGAAGTGGGAGGAAGGGGAGCGCGTCCTTCACTGGGTGAGTTATGAATCTTTGATGCCACCTTGGTTGTTTTTTAAACTTGAACTTTTACCTTATTTATTGCTTTTACCCTGACGTCACCTGTTTGATGTATTCTGCGAGGCTAACGGCTGGAGCGGTGTTTAAGGTGAATTTGAATGTCTTCGCCATGAGATTACAATATTAAAACATTCCAAACAAGTATCGCACGTCGGGACACTGAGGTCGAAACCTCTTTGTTTTGACTTTGCTGGAAGATCGAAGGAAATGGAATCAGTCAAAGGTGGAAATAGGATTAGACAAGTGTCGGTAAAAAAAGTTTACGAAATACTAACAATAAGTGTCATCAAAGCAAAGTAAAAAAAAAGAAAAAAACATATGCAGGCTTCACCGTGTGACAGCGGTTGGTCCTTTTGCCTTACAGCATGAAAGTCAGACGTTCCATGTGTGATGATTAGAGACAATCTATTACAAATATACACTGTATATGCAGTTTTACATTTCATCCCACCTTAACCCTTTACCATATATTTAGACAAAAATCTAAAGTACAAAATCACCTCTCAGTAAAAGAGGGTCAGAAAATGGTTTTTTTACAACAAAAGTACTTTCTAAAATTATTAACTATTTAATTATTAACAATTTTTTGTGTCGTAAAGCTACACTATGATTACTCACGTCGACATATAAGATATTTTCCAGACTATAAGTCGCACCAGCCAAAGGAAAAAGAAAACAATGCGATTGGTACAAAAGCTTAGAGTGCCCTCTAATGGCTGATTTTTGTATATTTCAATATATAAGTCACACGTTAGGGTGAGTCCAAAATACCAAAGGAAGAAAAAAGTGCAACTTAAAGTCCAAAATGTACAATTCTAATGTTTGTATGCAAATATACAAATGTAATTTTCTTCAATTTCTTGTTCCATTTAGTGTCTATTTCCACTAAATGTATATAACATTCATTCATCTTCTTCAAAACTTTGTTCCACGGGCCGCAAATGGTCCACAGGCCGCATGTTTGGAACCCCTTCTTATAGACATATACAGTTTTCCTGTTCATTCCGTTAATATACCTTTAGTTGTAGCGTTGATCTGATGATTCTTTCCATAACTATATATATCTTTGCGTCTGTTCCTCTTGTACGACTCTAACTCTATTGGATTATGTTGTCACATGATCCACTACAGACTATCTATATGACCTCATCACCGGCATCTACGTCCTCTCGTCATCGTAGGAATAAAATCATAAAAACGCACAACTTTTGGGATGTACGATCTTCTAACGATGTATGAGCTCCTGTCGACACTGTGAGGTTTTGAGACGTAGACGAGTCCTAAAACATCGGATCACCTTAATCGGATTCCAGCAGATGTTTTTTTAGTGACCGGATCAAATTTACAATCCGACTGTGTTCAATACTCACTGTTTGTGTTCCATTTTAAATAGGTTTCTAAGTGGCATCACAACATAAATGCCACAACACTGAAAGTACTTCAATAGCTCTCTCTTTCCTCCAAGGTGCATTTCTGCACTCTCCTGGGAAAGAGCAATTTTCCTGGAGTAGTCTGTTCCTCTGTCTCAATTATCTACTGGGTGGCAGACGGAGGACATCTAAACGCGCGCTTTTGTTTCGGCTAATTGTCGACTGTCGGGACAGAGATTTGCATCTGCCGCACCTGGCACAGCCCGTCTCTGACCTTCAGAATGGATTTGTTTATTTGTTTGGTCCTTTTTTTTCGCAGTTGCGTTGAGAGGGCTAGCATCTTTGTGAGATGACAAAAATGTTGTTCAGTCAGAACAAATGAGCCTGTCCCCACGTACTCCCTCCCTCCCTCGCTAACTCCCCCTCTCTCCCTCTCTCTCTCTCTGTCGCTCTGTTGTTATTTGCATTAGGAATCAGCCTCCTCATTCCTCCTGAGGCCATCCCCAGAGGAAAGATCTATGAGATTTATCTCACTGTTCAAAGGAAGGAAGATTTAAGGTGGGTCTCTTTAACACTGTCTAACTGGCACTCTTCCCTGGACGCCACCAGGCTGTTTGTTTTGATGCTGCACCGTTCCATTAGGAACGGCTTAAGAGAGAACGCGGTGAAGAAGGGATGTGAATAAATAACACAGCCTTTTTACCGGGATGTGACTATTTAAGTTGAATGAATTGTTTGGAGAACATTATTTATCAGGCCTTCTGCCTCCTGTCTCTGGCGTCTCAGTCATTGAACCACTCTCTTAATGTTGTTATTACTCACTCACACTCACTGGGTACAGATAGTTTCATTATTCTCTCTTCCAGCCACCGGATAATTTGCAGCGCTGGCAGCTTCATATTGTGCTTTTTAGCCAACTGTAAATTCTTACTAACAAATGAACAAAAGCCATTGGTCTTGGTCTAACGACTTCTCTCCCCGTCGTCTCTCCTGGGTGTAGGTTACCCCTGGCCGGCTGCCAGACCCTGCTTAGCCCAGTGGTGAGTTGTGGTCCTCCTGGGGTGGTCCTGAGCCGCCCCGTTATCCTCAGCATGGACCACTGCTCTGACGCATGCCTGGATAACTGGGCCGTGCGCCTGAAGAAGCAGAACTACGAGGGCGTATGGGAGGTGAGTCTGTGGCACAAATCAGTTATTTTTACTCCAGCGTTCCAAAACTTATGGAGCCAGAATAGTCTCAAAAAGAACACACGCATAAGCAAGGATCCGCAAACGTATTCTGAGAAGAACACAGAAATAACGCTTCACACGTCCAAAATACGTTGTGGTACGTGCATGCAAATCGTGCTTTTAATTTGTGAAACTACACGCACGCAAATTTGTATTTTGTCTTATGTGGCCCGGTTTCGCAAGCGCAATTTTGCTACGTCAGTCCGTCACCAGCCAATCAGAAGACTCATTCATTTGCAGCCAATCACACGGAGTGTCCCCACAAGGGTCCGTGTGTGAAGTCAGTTAACGGCGCCCGAGAACCAAGTTCACGTCCTACAAAAATGGCGCCTGGAAGAGCGAGCATTGGAGTCTATGTATCATGTTATAATATTCTTACATACTTACACTCGAACGTTCGCTATTGCCACTTCCCGACGCCATTTTTGTAGGACATGAACTTGGTTCTCGAGCGCAGTTTGGTGACATTACACACAGCCCCTTGTGGGGACACAGCCGTGTGATTGGCTGCAAATGAGTGAGGCTTCTGATTGGCTGGTGACGGACTAACATACAAAAATTACACTGGCGAATCTGGTCCGCGTAAGAGGAATCTCAAAAATACAAATTTGTGTGCATATAGTTTCACAAATTAAAAGCACGATTTGCATGCGCGTATTTTGACGTGCGAAGCGTTGTTCGTGCGTTTTTCTCAAAATAGGTTTGCAAATCCGTGCTTCTGCGTGTGTTCTATTTTGAGACTATTCTGGCTCCGTAAAAACTCGACTACTTTTTCTTTGAAAAAGTTGCTGGGCGGCGACATGAAGCCTTCACTAAAAGCCCTGTCGCAGAGGTAACCTGACCCGGCACTCATCCCCTCCATAGGGCTTAAATTATATTGACCATCAGGTGTTTTCTCATCGGGTTGGAACAAAAGCCGAGAAGCACCATCTCTCCCCATCTGTTGCTAGGCAACATGCTTCTCAAAACAGAAATTCTCTAAGCAAATTACTGATCCTCAAAGTACTCTTCTGAGTGCTCCTTGACCGCTTGTGACCGCTTCTACCAATTACAGAGTACCCTCCCTATTTTTCATGTCCATGAAAATTTTTTTTTTTAAAAAGTAGCCAGAACTGCCAGGTGCTGGTCAGATAAGAAGAAATTGCCTTCTGCTCACGTAAAAACACACAGTTGTTTTCCTTCACGGCAGAGTTTGAAGGTACACTGATGGGCTTCTGAGTGTTGGTAGGTATTTCTTCGCGTTCAATACTCTGCATAAATTATTCAGCCTTCCATGTGTGGTGGCAGCGGGGTGTCTATGGGATGGATTGGCCTGTCTGAAGACGAGGGCGGACCAGCACTTTTAATCATCAACTGGACCAAATATAGACCAGGTCCACCCGGTCTGGGTGGAGGAAAAAAAAAAACAGAAGACTGTGAGGTGGATAAAAGAGAAGGGTAGACGAGCGGGTAATAAATATGTGGAGGACGGACCAGCAGCACCGTGGGATGGAGTAGAAATGTGGTCGTACAGAGAAGAAAGATTCTCGGAGAACAGAGGGAGGATGAGTCAGAAAAATGAACTGGAGGCCGCGCGGGTGCTCAGCGGTGTAATGGAGCCACCTCGCCTTCTTTGCGACTGTGAAGAAATATTAAGATGATGAAAAAATGAGACTCTATTGTGGTTGCATAGCAAATGAGTTGTGTCAATACTAATTCTATTCATGCAGTTGGTGTCTGGATGAATCGATGCTGTGAAGGGGCCGAGTCAGGAGGGAAATTTTTGTTTTCTCTTAGCTTTATTGGCTAATGCTAGGAGTCGGAACAGAGGCGTTCAGGGGTTGCGGGAGAAAATCTCGTCGCCCTGGGTCTGATCCGCCTGCACGGTTGTAGCCGTAAGCGCGTGGCGCGGTAATCTATTGAAACGGCCCTGGACTCTAATGAAGTGATTTGTCATTAGCTTCACTGTTGTTTTTTTTTTTTCATAAATCTAATTGTGATACAGTGCATTAGCTCAGATTCCCAGAAAAAGAGAAGAGACGACACCGATGTGATGAATTCAAATGCGTTCATTTTCTTCATCCCTGCTGAATTACGACACTGATAATTGGCGCTGCCTGTTGCCGTGAGCGCCTCCATCAATCTCCCCCATCAGTCCGCAGGGCCTGAGGATTGGCACCCTGTTCTCACCCTCCCTAACAAATCCCAGAGGCGGGAGGGGAAAATTTCTGGAAATCCCAATAATCCAATATTTACTGCACCTCCTCCGTGCTGCGGCTCTTCCTCCTCAACCATCTATTCTTACCAGGAATCTATTCCAGTCTACTTTCATGTCAATTGAGCGCTTGGTTCATGCATTATTTAGTAAACTGATGGTGTTCTGTACGACCCGTGTCTCCGTATGAGGAAATGTCAAAATGGAGTAAGAATGCAGGGCAGAAAATAAAAAGGAAATCTGAAGCAGGAACACGACATTTCTCCTTTTTTTTTTCTCTCTCTCTCTGATCTGAAGTGTTACACAGACACGGGTAACATTAGCTCCCAGACCTTTAGCGCAGATGTGACTTTGCCGCGCAGTAGGGAGGGAAGATTTTTGGGACCTGGCTGCTGCGCCAAGTACTTCCTTAATAACCCTTTTATGAAAACACACCGGCGGCCGTGCACATCAGGTGCCAGACAAACACATTACCCTTCTGCATAAACTTTCATCTTGACCTTTTTTTTCCAAAACACTTTCCGTGATATTTTTTCCTCCATTTTTCACCTCCAGGACGTCCTGCTCATGGGGGAAGAGCTGGTGTCAGAGCCCTATTACTGCCAGCTGGAGGCCGAGACCAGCCGGGTGTTCACGGAGCAGCTGGGTTCCTTCGCCCTGGTGGGGGAGTCCTTGCACATGGGTGCCGCCAAGCGCCTGAGGCTGGTGCTCTTCTCCGACTCGTACTGCTCCACGCTGGAGTACAACATCAGGGTGTACTGCATGGACGACACGCAGGACATCTTCAAGGTAAACGGGGCAGTGGCACTACCGCCAATTTGTCTGTTTGGTTGGCAGCGTCTGAGGCCGAGCTGCAGGATCAGTCGTGCGGCGGCGGCTGAGTGATGGTTGGACTATTATGTGTAATGGTACTGTCTGCCACTTGGAAAGGTTAGTGGAAGCTGTGCAGACATGGAGGAGTCAGGAGAAGACATGGTAAATTGAACAATACTGCAGGCTTGATTGCACCGTGTGCAGCTGAAGAACGTGTGATCTGTGACACTGACGTCTCCTCCGTATGTTCACGTCCAGTCTGAGGAACTGCACTTGGATTTGATGTGACGCATGCAAGAGAAAGTTGACTCATGTCAGCAATCTTTACTCATATATTGAGGGCAATATTGGAAAATTCAGATGGTCTGATCTTGTGTAGTAAGTAGATAATAGATAAATTGAGATGGTTTGGACGTGTTCAGAGGAGGGACAGTGGACACATTGGTAGAAGAATGATCCTAGAAATGGCGCTACCAGGTAGGAGACAAAGAGGAGATTGCTGGATGCAGTGATGGAGGACATGGAGTAGAAGATACAGGGGGAGATGGAAATTGTTGACTCACTGTGGCAACACCTGAAAAAAAAGAACAAGCTGAAAGGAGAAGAAGAAGATAATATTGTAGGTTTCTCTTATTCATCCAAAAAAAAAAAATACATTCTGCTACTATCAAGCTGCCACAGGGGGGCGCTTTTAGAGATTTTGACTCTAAGTCAGATGATCTGTTGGTGCCAAAGCACCAATAAACTGAATTTTTACTTAATTAAAGTACAATATTGAGATTTTAAAGTATTTCACAGATTTTCAGTTACGGTTTTCTTAAGTTTTCCTTCGCACTGAATGATTTTTTATTTATTTATGAAATAAATTATGCTAATCAACATCTCCACCTCTGAATACGGTGGTCAAGTCTGCTCGGTTGAAATCCTCTGTTTTTGATATAAACATCTGCAAAGTCAAATATTTCATTTCTTCGTTCATTTTGATTGAACTAAGGTTGAAGTGTGTGTTGACACACAGTGGTTAAACACAGGCTTTTATTAAAATCAACACCAGGGGGCTCTGATCAGAAAGACCAATCAGGTCCAAGCCCGTTCTGAAAGACCCTTCACTAAACACCTGAGAGAAGTTGAGCTCTGGTTCTAGGACTCTTGACATTTACTGAGTCACATCCTTCAGCAGAGGAAGGATTCTCGAAGGCAGAAATAAATTCCAGGAAAGCAGTTCAACGTCCACCGAGAAGTTGAAGGGACGAGAATTACATGACTCACCAAGACGGATTATAATAAATGGTTGCGACTGGTCACATGTCTAAACCCTGGTTTACATCAGTCTTCGCATCATGAGAAAAATCATTTGTGTGTTTTATTCCAAGATGTTGTCAATAAGAAGAATGTGAAGAGATT
Organism: Paraplagusia blochii; assembly: GCA_016785265.1. Lineage (NCBI taxonomy): Eukaryota > Metazoa > Chordata > Actinopteri > Pleuronectiformes > Cynoglossidae > Paraplagusia > Paraplagusia blochii. Next base: position 782 of record JAFBJS010054475.1, on the reverse strand, counting down.
ATGGCTCAGAAGATGTTCGATGACTGTCGTCAACTTCAGGAAAAATTATTTTAACCAAGTAGTTTCAAAATTTTAGCTCAAAGTTGTTGTTTATCAACAAAAAATAGTAAAAGTAGATACTATTTATTTATTTATTTAAAGTATTAAAATTTCTCTATCGCTCAGCAAATTAGGTTTTAAAAAAATCTATTTTTTTAAATCTGAAAAAAATTTGAGAAAAAAAAAAAAAAAAATGTACATATTATATTATTAATTATTATTGAATTTGTTGTTGTTATGCTCATTGTTCTTATTGTTCAATGGAGTTAATATGTTATTAATAATTTCATAATTGAAATACATGGATAAAAAGTTAAAAAATATATTTTTTTACCAAATATGACTTTTTATTTATTTTCTTAAACTTTTTTTATTCCTCCTGGGGTAAATCCACCTGCGTACTGTAAAAATATACAGTATAAGTGTAAAAAAAAGTAAAAGTGTTTGGCTGTTAAAATTAGGAAAGAATCTGGTTAAAAAAAATAAAAAAAATTGTAATCTTTATTAAGAAAAAATTTTTTTTTCCTATCTTCGTCCAACTGTCTTCGTCAAACTATCTTTTTTCCAAACTGTCCGTCCTGGTCCTGTTTTTTGTGTTTGTTCTCCGTTCATTCGTGTTGTTCCCTGGTCTGGGTCGTCACTGGGGGCCAACAAGTTCCCATCACTTTGTTCAACACCATATTCTGATTTTTTTTTTCTTTTCTGCTCTCCACATGGACAAAGTATAATCAAGCGCTAATGCC
>JAFBJS010054471.1:66888-108515 GCA_016785265.1 Paraplagusia blochii | reverse complement strand
GACAATGTCCTGACTATTTCTTCACGCATATCCTCATGCAGGTATAGAATTAAAGTGGTGCTGAAATGCCGACGTGAGGTTATTTTATACCGCGGCTCGAGTACTTCGATAAGATGACGATATCCTTCCCCCTCTATCACACTGTACGGCATCATGTCTTTTACTATGGGCATGACTATGGCTATTGCTTTAGTTATAGCTTTTTAAATGCTTCGGACAGTTGAAGTTGCTTCCTGACAGTTATAGGCTCTTTTTTTTGCTGTGACGCATTCGGGTGACGTCTTTTTACATGAGAAAACATGTTTAAAGTGTTTCCACTGTTGGAAATGGAATTCGTATTGTCCAGTGTTTGTATATTTCTTACCGCTATCATCATAGTTAACAGGGAATCCGCAATGTTCTCACACACAAACTGACGCTGGCGAATCCTCCATCTGCGGGCAGACCTCTTCTCTCCCATTTGCCATTTTTACACGTGACGCAGCTCTCACTCCATACACCTCCTCTGTCCTCTTTCAAGTTCAATTATACACTACCACAATGCATCCCATGTATCGTGTAAACCGTGCAAACCGTTTATGAAGTTTAAAGATGAGAGTTTATGTACCACATAACTGAATGTTAAAAAATTCTAGGTTTTGTTTTTCTGTTAATAAATCTTTTAACACCCAAGAAGAGTCTCCCAGTGCTGCGTTTGAGTCCTACCATGTCTTCATTGAAGAAACCCCACTTTAACACTATTTGCTTTGTTGTTTTTAACCAGGAATAATCCCACTGAGATTCGGAAACTTTTGCAGCAGTTCCAGTCAAAATTAACATAAAACGAATGTTGTTGAAAACACAAAAGCTAGCAAGTTGTCTGTAAGGTCTGGTTTCCTGAATCCCACCCCCAAAAGGTTAAGAATTTCTAGGAAACATCAACTCAACAACTGTGGTCACTTAATTTGGGTCACTCTGTATTCACATTTCCTCTAACCTGTGATGCTGCAGAGCAGTCGTAATGTGGGCGTGTCCCCTCCAAAACCGTTCAGGGCTGGGTCAGAGTTGCTCTTTGGAACAGGGATGGTCATTGTGATGGGTTTATGGAACTTTCTTCTGCGGGGCTCCAGGGTGACGATGGGACTAAAGGTGGCCTTGTTACCCAGGAGCTTCCTCGCTACGTCAATATTTACTGGCTGGGCCTGGAAGAGATAAGGCGCCACACAATCTTACCATGTGTTGTCATCAAAATCAGAAAGCCATGTAATTACACAGGTGTTAACTGATAGCTTATTCATGAAATGACCATTTCAGAAAAAAGGGTTGTGTAGTGTATTACTACACATTTTATGCTATTTCAATAAAACTGCCATACCTCAATTTTATTTTTTTTAAACTTTATAAGTCTATGTTGTATTATCTTTTAGTGAAGATAAAGCTATAAAGCTTTTTTCATAAATTAATTGTGTTGATTAAAAAAAACACTTTCAAATATATTTGGCTAATTAATGTATCTAAAATTGCTACAGATCAGGATCACCCATGAGTTTCCATCCCATTTTCCCATTTTGGGAAAAAAAAAAAGCTATACTCTGAACAGCAGAATAAAACAAATACCTGCAGTCCTACTCTGATCCTTTTAGTGAGCGCTCCTTCAGGAAAAACTGCCTGCACTTGAGGCACAACTGTACTGCTGAGCACTCCTCCCTCTGGACCAATCAAGTTACTGTCCTGTTTGATTCGTGAGACCACTGCAAAGTACTGTGGGAAATCCCTTGTGATGATGCGACAGATTCGCCTCTTCTCCAGCTCCTCTGGTGGGTCCAACTCTGAAGGGTCACAGGTGACAAATGTTATGAAGATTCCCATACCACTTAAGTGGTGAACAAACAAACAGACCTTCATCCATGCCGTTGAGTATCTGGTTAAGTTCCTCCTGGGTGTGTTCACAGTGATGCTCTTTCCAACTTTCTCCAGTCTCACTTCGCAGTATCACTAGTTCCCTCTCTTTCCCCTGTCTCTTATACACATCTGTTTTGTTTTTCTGTTAATAAATCTTTTAACACCCAAGAAGAGTCTCCCAGTGCTGCGTTTGAGTCCTACCATGTCTTCATTGAAGAAACCCCACTTTAACACTATTTGCTTTGTTGTTTTTAACCAGGAATAATCCCACTGAGATTCGGAAACTTTTGCAGCAGTTCCAGTCAAAATTAACATAAAACGAATGTTGTTGAAAACACAAAAGCTAGCAAGTTGTCTGTAAGGTCTGGTTTCCTGAATCCCACCCCCAAAAGGTTAAGAATTTCTAGGAAACATCAACTCAACAACTGTGGTCACTTAATTTGGGTCACTCTGAGAAAATACGCTAGACACCTGCCACTTTTACCGGCATGTGATAAATGATCAAACCGCATTTGAAAGCACAACAAATATAAGTTTAGATTAAAAGCCTCACTATTGAAATGTTGGACAACTCCACAGGAAAAGGTTTTACATGATATCAACACAATAGAATTTTTTTTAAATAATAAGCAATTTTTGAAACTGTGAATGTTGTGTATGTAATTAATAAATAACATTGTGGTATTTGTTCTAGGTACAGTGTAAATCAGCCATTAACTATTGCAGGTTAAAATATTCACTTGTATGACCTGGGCCATTGACTACAATCATCACTGTATGCAATGTTTGTAACAATGCACTTTAGCTGAGCTTTGTTCTAAATGTGATGAAAAAGTTGAATTTGGGTCTACTGTGCCCAGGCAGCATCTGCATAGCTTGTCACTTCCTCTGCAGACAGCCTTGTAAGCAATGTCCTCCAGAGCTTTGCACAGTTCGCTTTTCTGCTAACATTCCTCAGCATAAGACTGCGCAACGCCCGTATAAGCAGCTAGCTGTCATGCAGAGGGGAGAAAAAGCATCATCTTCAAAGAACTAAAGGACACTCGCACTTTTTTTTTTGCACCTCTGTAAATCTTTACCTTCTCCAGCCTTGATGATGTCTAATATCTGTGAGTTTAAGACTTTTTTTATATACTCACCAAAGACAATACATTTATGGTATTTTGCAGACTCATGATGAATATTCTTGATAGTAGAAACACAACAACAACACAGATCTACTGTACACACAAGGATCATGCTTTACTGGGATGCTATGGTGCATCATAAGACATTTCCTACAGTGGATGGGCTATACAACTTATGTGATCCTCAGATAGGTATTGTGGCCAGCAGTATGTAGTTATCAAACTACGTCTGTATTTAACTTTTTTGAATGATATTAACACATCTTATTGGTTACAATTGCCATTATTATTACACAATGCCTCTATTGTAGCATACATTTTGCCAAGTTATCAATCAGTTATCAAACCATTGGTCATATCACCATCTAAAAATACACAAACAAACTACTTATATGTCGGATTTGTGTACTTCATCACCAGCAGGCCAAACAACTCTTCAGAGTTCACACAAGATGTAAAAAAAATAATACTGTGAGAAAGGAGAGCTAACGTAAAGGAATTAAGCAAAAAGCACAAGCAGCAAAGCATATCACGGCCAATGTTTGTGTGGTAAAAAGAACAGAATGGTAGGATGCAGGAGAATATGGCAAAAATAACAACACAACATAAAAAAACTGTTTTGTTTTTTTTCTTTTACCCTACCCAAGGAATTTTGTCCCCGGTGGACCAAGCTGGAGGATTCTGCTAACCAAACTCTCCCCCTCATTTAAAGGTGGAGGGGCAGTAGGGAGGTGGAGTTTACTGTATGTTTGACCAAGCATCCATAAGCAGCAGTGAGGAAGAAAGAGCAAAGACAAGGTTTTGGTTGTGTCTTAAAAAAGACAAAGGTAAAGTTACTGAGATTGTAACTAAAACCTGCTTGTTTGCAGAGGCCAAAAAATTGAAAATCCACTTAAGACTACAGTACAATACAATAAGACTACAGTACAATCTAGAAAACATGTTTTCTAGATTATTGTACTGTAGTCTTAAGTGGATTCACAATTTAATGAAACATTTTGTCTCCATTTAATTAATTTAGAATTATTTTTACTTAACCCTGGAATTATTTTGTAACATACCAACCTGTTCATGTTGGTGTCAGGGACCTAAACAAAATGTCTATTTTGCAAAGTCCTATCAATGAGAAATGTCTGATATTTCCCAACAATTGTTGGAACTTACATCCAGAATTGTATTAATCATAACGTATTTTTTAATAATAAATGAAAACACTAGTGATACTTTATCTTCTCTGTCCAGGTAAACCAATTTACTAAGATCCTGCTTCTTGCAAAGGCTGTCCCAAACCATTTCTGCCCATTATACATTAAATGCATTATGGGCAACTTGCAACTGTAAAAGGGAAAAGTAAAATGTTGATTGCCAAAAGCTGACTCCATTAGATTTAACACATCAATGCATCACATGGTAGAGGTGAGTTAGACTGCAGCTGGTAGGAACAGAAATAGGACATGCTGAAGAGCAAAGATTAACAAATCCCTGGCTCTGGGAGAAAGCAGGAGCAAATACAGAAACAGTTTTAGTAAGGCAGAGGCAGGAGGAAATCAACTGCAAAAATGGTTGCAAACTGTAAGCTTCTTAACACACATGTTGAGCTCAGCCAAAAGCCTGAAGAGAGATTCTGTCAGTTCTATTAAACTATCTGACTATCATATTTTAAGCATGGATTTCGCATGTAAACTGACGGTAAAAGGGTGCATATATTCTAAATCACCCAGGCTATCACATCATAGGAAATTTAGAGCCGACTGAAGTTTTGGAGTTTGCCTAAAAAAACTAAACCGTGTATTTTTATTTTTTTTTTAATTCTATCAAATACGTCAAAGACCTCAGTTCAGGGTTATGTCATCAGCTCCCAAAAATGAATTAAACTAATTAGAGACGCATGTTTAAGACATTTGCTGGTTCTACATGATACATAAAATAGTGCTACAATTTACTTTATTCTGTTTGTGTTGTATTTTTGGGAACTATTTGCCCATCTTTAGGGCTCTCCGGTTTAAATCAGACTCACTTGATGTTTTTATGTCCTAAATTATGATATAACCTTTATGTACAGTGTGTCCTCTATTTGAGTCTGACTTGAACAAAAATTATTTTCACGCCTTAGTCATGGAATTTGACATAAATGAAAGACATCCTTCCACTAATGGGTATTTTTTTAAACCCCTTAAGAATATCCAAAAAAAGGTAACAATCATAGTATTCGAACAGAATGATATTGAACATTTATCTTTAGAGTATTTACTAGTTACTAGAACTAATAATATTTCTCTAAATTAAGAGAATTAACCAGTCATGGCCTTACCCAAGAAACTGAGCTCCTGATGGCCCCACCTCAATGATTCTGCTGGCCAGGCCTTCTCCCTCCACCATGGGAGGCATTGTAGCCAAACGGTGCCTCTTTACCAGTCGACATGTTACCCGCGTAGGTGCGCTACAGTTCTTTGGTGGGATGATGATGCGAAGACCATTTTGTCGACATCCCCTCATGGCTCCACCCCGGGCATCCACCATGAAGCTGACCAGAAAACTGTGTTGACAGAAAAAACATGTTTGCACGGAATTGGGGGAAAAAACATAAATAAATCTTATGTCCTTGATAGGAGGAGAAAAGGAGACACCAAATACACAAACACTCCTAAATGTCTGTAGTTATTATTGCAATTTGAGGCAGACAGGGGTCTGAAATTCTTGGTCCACTTCTGCTCTACATATATATGAAATATGTGGACTGTGACAAAACAATAATTTAGCTTTTGATTCCATTGTTGCTATCTGGATTGTAGGGTTATGCAAGATTCTTATTGATTAAAAAGACAATTGGACTTTTATAAAGCCATAAAAGCTGAAATTACACCAACTTCTACTCAAAATGACCCTGAGGAAGAATTGTATGAATATTTCTTTTAGTTTCTTTAATTTTATCTGTGTCATAATGTCACCTAATCCACATATTCTTTGGCCACAATCATGTTTTGGTGTCTGTTTTCTCGAAGAGAGTTTAAAAACCTCACAACAGTGTGTGTTACATTCTTACGCGTCACAGTTTTGGATTCCCTGACTGTCAGTCCCATGCACAGTCGCAGAAACACAATACACATGGCTCATACATATGATTGGAGGGTGGGTTGGGGTGCGAGTGTGATAAATTTACACAGTGGTGTAGAATAATGTAATGATTAAGACAGGAAAACAAAAACACAGAAAGAATGAGTGCCATTGGGTGAATGCAGAAAAACACAGTAATTGTGAGTGATTACCAGGAGTGTTCTAGTGTTTGACAGTGTGGGCTACAGGAGTGTGGGGTGAGCCCTACTGATGGGGCCCAGAGACCAGAGATGTATGGTCTATAAAACACATAGATATTTTCAGTGGTGCACGGTGCACCTTTATTTTCTTATTTTAAACTTTTCTTCTTCTCTTCTTTTCTTTCTGGCTTGTCCCTTTTTCAGATGTTTAAACTTATTAATATTTTATACAATTGCTTTTCATTGATTATCAATATCACATTCCCCCTGTGTTCGTTCAATAAATTTAAAATTATTATTGTTATTCATGGTTAAAGAGTTAAGTTATGCAACTGGACATCCAGTCCTGAATGTCCAGCTGACTAGCTCTTTAACTCTTTAACCTTAACCATGACCTGGATGACTGAGAACCTTCATCGACATATTATTATTCCTGTTTTGTTGAAGCAACAGGCACAGTTATTGGTGGACAGCCTATAGCTGAATTCGCTCACAGAAATTTGTTGTCACACGACATCAAACTGGTAGTTTATTTCATTGAAGTATTAATAGGACTGAGTTGGTAAAACAACAACAACAACAACACACACAAACACCTCTCCAGCAGGAGAGCACACTGGTGGGGGAGGAAGTAAAGGATGGGGATGGGGGTGAGAGGAGAAGGGGAGAGTGATGTAACCAAGGTGCAGAAGGTCACCTGCTGTGGTCTCCATGATCAAGGCACGGAGAGGAGCGGCTAAAACAACCACACCAGACAGAAAGGAATCACAGGTCAACCGCAGGCAAGTGAGAGGAGGAGGGCGCCAGAGAGCACAGTAACTATCGTATGACTAGGTTTGCATTGTATATCTTTTTTCTCTGAAATAAATAAGGCAGAATATGAAAAATACCTACCGAGTATTGCACATAGAATAATTTCCCAGTGCATTTTATTATAGCAGTTTAGAGTATTTCTATAATCTGGGATGTCAGATGCCTAATCCCATTGAAACAACAATCTGTAACAATCCTCTGGGAAATTTGAAAGCTTGAATACCCCAGAAAACATAATATAATGTAGATTGAATTTTTTTTTTTTCATATCAACACACTCAAACTTGCAAAATCCTTCGCAACAACATGTATAGTCAAGTAAAGACACGGATCCAAATCAGAATCCATTAGAGTCAGACAGTCTTTGTTCAATCAATGACATATTTATAATAAATTGAGATGTTTTAGTTTCACACACTGAACATAACATAAATAGACATGTGACAACATTACATTTATGCATTTAAGAGACGCTTTTATTGAAAGCGCCTTTCAAATGAGATCTTAACGTTAAAAGCATATAGTTCATCTGGGAATCTAACATATGACTCTACACACTACACTATGAAAACACACTATGGATTCATATATGTGTGTAAATTTAAGTGAAACTTGTATTTACACCTATTTTCCTTATGGGATGTTATGTAATACTTGCTAGTGATATATCATCTGTATATTTCCTCAGTACTCACCCAGAGTGAATTGGACTGGAGGATAAAGCCACATTATCAAGGTTCTCTGTTCCCCAGCTGAGTCGGTATGAATCCCTCTCATTTTCCCTGCTCAGCGATGACATCTAGAATCCAAACACAGAAGAGAAACCACTTGTTCGTCTACGTCCAAATAAAAATAATGTTTTCTTTTGTGAGTCTTAGCACATTGTGATATTTGTCATTTGTCAAGTAAAGTTACTATGTGTTCTTTAAAGCTATTGGTAAGATGTGTTGTACCTGATGGCTGGTGAGCACCTCCTCCATCATGCCTTCGTGTTTGGGTGAGTAGTAGCTTTGGTGAGTGGGTGTGAATGACCTGTCTGAACTGCAATGAATAAAGAAGAGGAAAATCAGTGACAATTGTGTTTCCTGGTGGTTCATAGAAAGTGATTTAGTGGAAAGAAGCAAAGCCAAGCTACATAATTGGGAATACACAGGGAAAAAAAAACAAATGACTTTAGTTGTCAAAGGATTTTCCAACCAAATAAACATCTAAATAATGTAAACATTTAAGGAAGTAATTACTTTATTGAGGTTAAAGAGTAAACTTAGGCAACTGGACTCTTTAACCTTGACGATGACATGAATGACTGAGAACTTTTATCGACTAATTACTGTATTAGTACATTGGTTCAGCGATGGATGGATGGATGGATGGATGGATGGATAGATGGATAGATGGATAGATGGATAGATGGATAGATGGATAGATGGATAGATGGATAGATGGATAGATAGATAGATAGATAGATAGATAGATAGATAGATAGATAGATAGATTCTTTGATTGACTCTTTGGAGTATTCTTTGTGAAGTTGGAGTTATGGTTAGATGTCATGCTCAGGTGACAAGTTAATCTTTGGGGTAATGTTATTTACAGTCTATGGTCAAACACATACCTTGGCATTCGACTATGAAGGCATGACAAGGAAGACCAACAGTGAAGTATGAGCAGGAGAAGTTTTAAACACACACACACACACACACACACACAAGATAGAAAAGAGGTTAGGGAGACAAAGGGACAGGAAAGCACAAAGATATTAACATGAAACTGGTCATGATCACTTCAATAGTGGTTAGAACATTTGTGACCCAACAGGGAGATAATATAATGTTCACTGTGCTGAGATAATGGAAAAAACACCTTACTATATATATATATATATATATATGAATCTAAAACCATTGTTCATTTTGAGCAAATTATTTTGTTCCATTAGGCTACTGGTTACTCCAAGGGCAAGGTTTATTGAAGGTGTTTCACCTCTCATCCAAGAGGCTTCTTTAGTTTTAACCAAATACAGGGGAGTCCTGGTCCTTTCACCAGAGTTGTTAAGAAAACAAAAGGCTAAATAAGGGAGGTGGGGTAAGATAGGTGACTGATCACAGCCTGTTCCAGGTGAGCTGGACAATCACATGTCTAGAGGTGTGAATGGTGTTTGTATTGGTATCGATTGTGTCATACACTGTTCTTTTGGTTTTGGAATTGGTTGCTGGTAGTAGTTACTATGTCCAGTTGCCCTAAAAAAAGTAACTATTTTTTTAATTGAATGACCCGGACAACTCTACACAGACATTAGGCTACTGGATATTTTCTATAGAAAACATTATACATCTCCAATCCAAGTTATATTTGCTAGTTCAATTGAACTACCAAAAAAGGCCCAGATCACACAGTGAATAGTTCAGTGTTCTGAAAACAACCGTCTAAAGCAATGGTGTCAAACTGGTTCCATAAAGGGCCGTGTGGCTGCAGGTTTTTGTTCCAACCAATCAGCAGCACAACTGACTTGGCTTTATTAATCAACTGACAGCTGATTGGTTAGTCACTGTGCTTTGGATAGATTGGAACTAAAACCAGTAGCCACACGGCCTTTAGTGGAACCAGTTTGACACCTATGGTATGAAGATAGAGGAAGTAAACGCTGGACACTCAATTAAAACACATGGAAATAAGTGTCTATATTATTTGTCAGCAATGTGCAGACAAATTGTCCTCCACCAGTGACTACTTGAGTTGGTTGCAGCCTCTTCAGAGTGTGTGAATGATCACAGTAAGTGGTAGATCATAAATGGAGAGGTCGCACTGTGTTTAGCTGTTGGTTTGTTTATGGACTGTGTGCAGAGGAGCAGCTGTGTGCCGGTGTAGTAACAAACCTGTCAGTACGTCCTCCTTCCAGACTGAAGCGGAGGTAATTCATTCCATCCAGATACTGTCCAGGTAGTGAGTCATCTCCAAGCTCCCTGAGATCCTCAGGCCTCAGATACTCGCCTCCATCTCCTGTCATTGTATCGTCACCTTAGCAGAGCAGACATAATAACAGGCATGAATTAATTACTGCCAAACAAACTTGCTTGTGAGAAGGAGACAACGTGTCTGGTTAATTTCAGATTAGTGTAATGGTTGTGTGTACAAGTTTGAATACTGTAGGTGAGAACTTGGATTATAATTCTGGTTCAATAATAACATTTGGACAACAAAAACAAACATAAAAAACTGATACTGAAAACACATGTAAAACAAATTGAGGATTAGATGGCAGTGAGTTTGATAATTTAATAATTGATAACTAATAATAATGGACCCTTAGATTGCAATTTGGATATACAAATCATGGACTTCTGGAGTATATATTACAATATTATCTTACATATATATAAGTGAATACTTATTTTTTGCATCACTACACACATTACCCCCCCCCACTACACATCAAACATCAAATTGATAACACAGTATACTAATTATATATTTAAAACTTTTGATATTAGCCAAAAAACACAGTCCAGCCTGTTGAATCAGGGACTTTTTTAATCAAATCAAACCACAGCAGTAAAGATCTGATTAATTACTCATATGAGGAGTTAGTATTGTTGCAACTAAGAGTGACTGCATTCACAGTGAATATTTCCTGGGATTTAAATCAGCACCGCAATCTCACACCCAATCCATCACTAGTTACCTTCCTTATCCTTCAGCTCACCCGAGAGAACATCGTCTTCATCAATATTTTTCAGGGCTGAGAGACATCACAGTCATTCAAAGTTCTATTTGGCTTTGTTTTCCACTGTTTGTATGTTTCTCTACACCGGCAGTTTGGCTCCTGCTGCATTTGTGATCTTTACTGGATTGATTCTGAACCACTATATCTGCTTTGTATTCTACTAAACCTGCCAGAGTAGCACACTTAATGAATAAATTGTGAGTTTTTTTTGTTTCACAATGGTCTAGATAATTCACAGGTACATTAAAGGTAAGTTTAAAAGTAGGATGTGGTTGGAAACTTGGGAATTTTTTCAAAAGAAATGTGTACTATAACTCAGGAATGGCTGGAGTTAGAGGTGTTCTTTTACAGAAAACTATTTGGATTTTTGGATCATCCACAATTAACAATAAACTCTTCTACCACAGTGTTTATATAGACAGTGCTTAAACCATGAACATAAACATGAACATGAACATTGTTAACATCATTTGTAAGTATCAAATCCTTGTTTTGTGCTTGATAAATTTATTTACTATTATTTTCAATGGTAAGTCGCACTTTTTTTCATCAGCCATGGTTGTGGTTCAAATTCAGGTCGACTAATATGTTGAAAAATTGTTAACATGATTTTATTTTCACCACTAAATGAGACTCTAAATTTTTGCACCAGTATCAAAAATCTACCAGCTACTTCTGTAAGTTACACTTTTTCATCCTTCGGCTGGTGCAATCTATACTTCGCAGCAACTTATAGTCTGGAATACATTGTAGCAGCAAAATTATGGGTGTTTGGTTTTCTTGATTGGTGGTTAATATGTGTTAAAGACACAAAGAGGAAACTTACCCTCTTCATCTGAGACGTCCAGAACTTCTGTCATGGTCTCTGGCACATTCAGCTTGTGTTTCTCTGTCACCGTCTAGTTTTGAAGTCACATTATGCATAGATATTAACAAAACATTCTTCATTTCCTTTCAGCTTGTCCCTTTTTCATTGTTTGCAGCAGAGGATCATGTTTTCCATCTGCCCCTGTCCTCTAAATTTGGAGTCTAAACTCTGACTCCAACTACCTCCATGTCCTCCCTCAGTGCATCCATCAATCTCCTCTTAGTCTCTTTGTCTACATCCCTCTTCTGAACATCCAAACCATCTCAATCTGGCTTCTCTGGATTTTTCTCCAAACCTTCCTGTCTGTGCTGTTCCTCCAATGACCTCATCTTGATGTTGCACTCATCATAGACATGTTATGCAGAAGTTTGTTTGGGGGACGTACTGTTGTGGTGGTGATGATCTCCTCTGTGACCACCCTGAGTGTGTCCACTACAGAGATATAGCCTAGTCTCCGAGCGATTCCCAGAGCTGTGTTTCCATTCTGAACAAACACAGGGAACAGAAAATATAATGAATGTGGAAATAAAATATACATTACATATAGTATACAGTATTACAGCACATAATATTTTATTACTTGTATACAGGATGGCTTACATACCATAGTGACAGCATTGGGCTTGGCGCCATACTGTAGTAAAACATTAATGATGTGTGTGTTTCCTTGCTGGGCTGCCTGGTGTAGGGGAGTGTATCCATTCTGAGAGAGAACAGCAGTGTCAATGTTCACAATGTAGTAATTGACAACAAACATATCGTGCAGTGTGCTATATACAGGGCAGTGGCCTAGTGGTTAAGGAAGCGGACTTGGGTCTGCAAGGTCCCCAGTTTGAATCCTAAGTTACCACTGAGATGCCTTGAGCATGGTATTGTCCCTACACACTGCTCCCGGGCGCTCATTAGCTGCCCACTGCTCACTTTGGTGATGGGTTAAATGCATTTCTCATTTATTTTTACAATACATTTTAGGGCAAATGTGCTTTAAAATACTTCACAGAATGAAGCATGTTGTTAATTTGCCATATTATTATAAAATGAGAGAACTAAGAATCATAACATTATACGCTATTTGAAATATTGACACAATAACATGTAAGTATTTATTGTTGGTAAAATTAATAACTACGACTATAACTAAGAAAGGCTTCAAGTTCTAATCCACCAGCTGCCAGGTTTCCACTGAGATTCTTTAAGTATAGAATCGTCTCGACCCGTTAATGAATAAGTGCATGAATATGAATAAATTAATTATTACTACCAGTTATTTTAATAATTAATTTATGAAATACTATAATGCCAATACTGATGCTTTCACTTCTACTGAAAATAATAAAAATACAACAATAACAAAAATATTAATAATTAAAGTCCTGATACCAAACAACTATTTTACAACCACTGTACTGTTACTGGACCCGGTATTTCACTACAATACCCAAAAAGTTTAGTTGTAAGCAACTAGACCTTTTGAAATCACTTGTATACATTTTGTACTCTTCAGCTACTACAGACATGAAATACTGACTATTCATTAATCTTTATCCTGTTTTTTTGTCAGCCTTCCTGTGGGTGGTGAGCTCACTGGATGTCACGTGGGTCAGGACAGTACTATGCTCAGAGCACTTTAGTGGCAACCTGGCAGTTGGTGGAACCTGAAACTTTGCAAACCCAAGTCTGCTTCCCTTACACTAGGCCTCCTACCGCATATACCAACCTAAAATATCCTGCACTGTATGGTACTCAGTATGGATAGTAAAGCAATCCTGAGAACTGAAATTAAAATACCTTTGTTTTGGCATTGACACTAGCTCCACTTTTAAGCAGGAAGTTGACCATCTTGGCATTACCATAGTGACAGGCAACAATCAGAGGGGTGTATCCCAACTGCCAGAAAATGAAAAAAGAAAAATAAGTCATTAGTAAATAAAGTTCCAATGCTGATTGTAGAATAAAATTGTTCTAAAAGTGATGGAATCTAAAAAAAAATGCTAGGCACGACATTTCTGTGGCTGTTCATACTTTGGTCTGCTGGTCGAGGTTGGATCCGTTTTTGGCCAAGATCTCCGCCACAGCCACTTTGTCTTCCTGAGCTGCCAGATGGAGGGCAGTCAGGCCGCTCTGCATGACAGATACATAACATATTTCCTTCATTACTGGCTGTTATGACTGTTATATCACTAAGTTGATACATTAAAAAAGAAATAGTGAGCCAACATTATTGAAATGCTAGTGTAAATACCTGTCTTTATACACAGGCAAACCTGTATACAAGGTTTCCTGGTTAGATTCAATTTCTACAGCGCAATGGAATTAGATTTTTGCTGAGAGTCAGAGATTACATACTGTACATACAGTAAGTACGTAAAACACTCACTTATCCTAACATAGTGGGATAATTCAATAACACAGCAAATTCAATAACACAAGAGTTTAGCAGTGACTTAAGATTGGGAGCACTCTTGTGGGGCAAGCCTAATACACCACTGGCAAATACAAACAATGTTGTATTTTATTGTTGTGTATATTCTTGTGACAATGCATCTGTATATAAATTCCATCTATAATGTCAATACCATTCCATCTATAATGTCAATACCATTCTGTGTATATTTTTGCCAACAGTATTTAATGTACAGGATATAGTCTACTTTAGTCATTTTAATACATTTTTTACATTGTAATTTTTTGTAATGCATGTTTATCTATTTATCTTTACCTTTTCTAATTTGCCGCTGCAACAATGTAAATTTCCCCATGTGGGACAAATAAAGGACTTTCTATTCTATTCTATTCTATCTGCTGTCAACTAATTACTGTAAAAAAGGTTTACTGCTTTATTTCAGATTAATGGATTAAGGAATGACATAATGATGTACCACCACTAAAACAGTGTTTACTTGTTTTCTTCAATTAAAAAAATGAAAAATAGGGAAAACCTGTCCGTTTCAGCATAACCAGGTTATTTTTTTTGTGGGAATGCAATTGGGGTAACTAAATGTATAGTTATTTAGCAAAAAATAAATAAATACTGGTATAAAAATAGCCATTATTTATCCTTTGAAATGAACAAACATGATCAAAAACATTACATTTTTCAAGAATATTTATTTCATAATTTAGGTTAATCACAAATAAAATAATTTTTTTTAGAATGTCAATTTATTTTAGTATTTGGAAAAATTATGATAGATTATGACCATGGTTTCTTTAAACTAGTGGTGATTAACCATCTCATATCAGTCTTGACTCTAAACTACTGTACCTTGTTGGGCACATTGACCTCGGCACCCTTGCTCACAAGTAGGGCAGCCATGTCAGCGTGACCCTCTTGGGAGGCCAGATGGAGTGGAGTAACTCCCTGCTTGGTCAGTATGTTGGTCTCTGCACCGTACTGCAACAGTACGTTGGCAATTTCCATTTGGTTCTTCTTAGCTGCGATGTGTAGTGGCGTGTAGCCGTTCTGATTTTTGAAGACGGAGGATAATAATTAAATTGACTCTTGGTTTTCCATCAATATCATTCACAAACATTTGATACAGGCTTTAGTTTAATCACGGCAGGGTCTCACCTTCGCCATGGCGTGAGGAGACGCTCCCTTGTCCAAAAGCAGGAGAGCCACATTCTGGTTATCATAATGTGCTGCAACATGGAGAGGTGTGAGTCCGTTCTGTGATGGGATGGAAATGATTTAAACAACAAGCAATTAATGCAGCACAGAGTCAGTGATAGTACACATGTTACACAGTATATCATGTTAACTGGGATAAGACCGCAGGTAAATATTAGATGTATATATATACAGTATAAATATATATTAGACAGAAAAGGCTCAGAGGATCACTGGTTCTTAAGACCAAGAATGTGTCAAGGCTTCAGTTACATTTTAGGGATAAACTGAAAGTTAATCCAACCAAACAAAGAATTATGTTTTTAGTCTACAATAATCTAAACTCACCAGAACTCTTGTAGGCAACTTAACCTCAATACAGAAAAAAAAGATATAAAACATTTTAACATACACACTCTGGGATAAAGCCAAACCTGTAAAGCTGCTCATTCATGACAAATTCATGGACGTTGTAAGTTATTATTCACCTTCCCAGCAGAATCAGGAGGAGCAGAGCGCTGAAGCAGGAGTTTGGTCACGTCCAAGCTCCCGTATTTTGAAGCTACATGTAAAGGAGTGAAGCCTTTCTGTAGAGAAAAACAGAAAATATGTGTAAAGGTTGTAACTTCAAAATATATAATATTTAATTATATAATATATAAGAGGGCCAGGTTTTTCCTGGCCGTGAGTCCAAGTTAATATTTATAAAGCACTTGGTGGCTAAGGATGATTTCTTTATACATTATTTTTCTATTCCTTTGGGCTTCCCTTATTTAGGGTTTGCCACAACGAATCAACATTTTCCACCTTATTCTGTCTTCTGTATCTTCTTCTTTGACTCCAACCCACGTCCTCCCTCACTACATCCTTCAATCTCGTCTTTGTCTCCTACCTGGTAGCTCCATCCCTAGGATCATTCTTCTACCAATATAACCACTGTCCCTCCTCTGAACATGTCCAAACCACTTCAATCTGGCTTCTCTAGCTTTTTCTCCAAACCTTGTCAAACACCCGTCTGTGTTGTCCCTTGAATAACCTCATTCTTTGTACATTATGCCCCTTGCATTTGTAAGCTTATTATTCAGGCAAACAGAAGACGCGAAACAACACGTTTATACTGAAACACTACACTCATTACACTTCAGTCTCCTCAGAAAAAAAGGATTTTTAAGCAAAGACTTTCCACAATCCCACCAGCAGAGGGCGCGTTTTACCTATTTTAAATGCTGAATCAGGTTGGTGCTGACGTAAACCACGTGACCATGGCTGTTTATAGAGCTCAACTGACGCTTTGTATGTGTCTGAATTCTATGGAGAGGCATACGTTAACCAGAAATAATAATAAAAAATAATGATAATTAAAGGTAACCACAGCAGAAAGAAAGAAACAAATACTGTGTATCACTGCAGTAAAGTCACGTCCGCTGTAGGTCGAGTGTAAACATCTGGTTGACGACGACGTCCCCTGATGGCGGCCACACCCAGAGACACCATACACTTCTTTATTTCTCATGTCCTAATGAACCATAGCTAGTCACGGGCAGTACACTGTAGTACTGGTGCGTACCTCTTCAGTGATTACGTCACATTAGCTGATTGCATCACTAAATGCGACAGCCACGTTTGCTATTTATAAAAATGGGCATTCTAGGCTGACATCTGCAGGTTTTGTTTCTTCCATATCTAAATACAGTAAACCATACATTTTAGAGGCATGCTATGAATGCTACCGTTGGGTGGCGCTGTTGCAACCCTTTGGGTTGCTGTTTAAACCCAAATGCTAATGTCAGTAGGTTTAGCCCATGTAGCCTGGATAAAGTATTGTATTCATGTAAGTAAATTAAGATATGAATCGATTTAGTTTTGAACAAAATGCCATAAATTACTTGTTACATTTTATAATGGTTTCCAAATAAAAAAAAATAACTCATAGGTACTACTAGCTGCCCTTGTTGCCCTTTATCCGTCTTCTTTAAGCTGGACATCCTTTTTACTGAATTAAAGTATTGAATGTGTACAGAATTAACCTTTAATTTAAAAGCACAGAAGAGTACTTCACAATGCTCACATTGTACATTAAAATAGAGAAGTTTTTATACAGCTTTCATATGGAGAATCTCTTAGGTTGAACCAGACCTGCGTAAACTAAGGGGCGGGAGCTAGACGTGGCCTGATGGACCTTTTAATCTGGCCTGCTAGGCTCTTTGAGAATATACTAATAATATACATAGTCTTTATTTTTTTCTAGCTTTTCCTTGTAATTCCAGCATTTCACCAATACATGACATAGAAAGGGCCAAAAGAATTCAGCCATTCTTCATTTATTCATGACTTTTACACATCATTTATCGTAATTTAAATCAATGCTTCGTATATCTACCCCTGACTTGGCCACTTTTTCCAATTTTAGGAACCAATGTGGCCTGGATGTCAAATTGTTGCCCACCTCCAGGCTAGACCACCAGGCTCCCCTCACCAAAGAGTCAGTAGATGTTACAGTGGGGCATCAGAGATTCAAATGTCAGTGTTTACATTAATTGCACGATAGAAAGGTAAATGCAAGGGAAATATATTTTTAACAGTTTTGTAGGAATTCCATTATTTTAAATAAGGTTTATGTGATTGCGAGTCATCAAGTTAGCCAAGCCAATTTGAAATGACTATGTTGTCTTCTGCATGCATAAATTAACATTTTTCTTTATAAATTACTAAATGTTATTAAATGTTTTCAAGTGATAAATAAAAAAAATCTAATTATGCCTGTGATGGCTAATTTATGGTTTCTAAAAAACCCTAATACTGACTTTTTGTGGGATAATCTGAACAAAAACTGAATCAGGTACCTTAGTGGCGAGTGAATGTGAAGCTCCAGCCTCCAGCAGCACAGAGGCCGTCTCCACCTGCCCCTCCCTGGCTGTGATGTGAAGAGGAGTGTAGCCATTGGTTGTGGCAGCGTCAGGATGGGCCATGTGCTGCAGCAGCAGCTGAATAATCTCTGTTTTTCCCAGACGTGATGCAATGTGAAGAGGAGTCTGGTCCTCCTACACACAGCAAAATGAAAAGACAATCAAGGCGTTGTGTAATAAATGGTAGTTTCACTTATATAGAGAAGGACCCAGATACATTTCCTGCTGAGATTGACAGTCATCTCACCCGAGCTCTGGCGTCCACCATCGCTCCATTCCTGAGTAGACATCGAACCACTTCGACCTGACCTGCTCTGGCTGCCATATGTAAGGCTGTTTCCCCACGCTGAACACATGACAAAGACGGTTGACGACGGGAAAATCAATTTAGGAACATTTTCTGTCATTGCTGAATTAGCTTCAAAGTGACTTACAGTATTATACTGTCGCACTCGGCCACAAAAGTTTCTCATTACTCACAATGTTGCTGACGTCAGGTGAGGCTCCGTTCTGCAGCAGTAGCAGGACAATGTTCAGGTGACCCATGAAGGCAGCTACATGGATGGGAGTCAAACCCGACTAGATTGACATAGGAAAAAAAAAACAGATTAAAGTGTCAGCCATCTCTGAGGCTTATTGAGAAATGATGACTCTAAACGTTAATAGGCAAAATTGAACATAATGTGCTATAGCAGTTTCTCATTCATTTCAACGACATGTTTATAATCTTGCATGTGAAACTGAAGGACACCGTCTCTAAAGTAGAGACGCAGATGTAAAAACATAGTTAACATGAGAGCCTGGGCTAGTGTATCAAAAACAATATAGTATGCCATAATAGTGTATATGCCTTTGTCAAAGGACTACAACCAAATAATATTAAAAATAAATGGCATGAATAAAATTTAATGGCATCTCTAAAACTCTTGTCAACAGAAGGAACATTTTAAAGGTGAGAGCCAATCAGAGTTACTCTATGCTGTTTAATTATCATCATGATATCATTATCATAATTAGGAATGTTAATGTGAATTAAAAATCCTCACAGTTAATTTAGATCACTGGTGTCAAACTTTGGCCCGGGGGCCAAATCTGGCCCATGGTTTAATTATTTTTGGCCCACATGATAATATCAAATATCAAACAGTCGGTGCACAATACTCTCAGAGTTTGTTATATTAATAATGCATGCTTTTTCTTATAGCACATTTATGTTATTCTGTAAACAAAGACATACATTACTGTAAATGATCTGAAAAGCTACAAAGAGGCCAAATAAACAAATACCAATAATGTGTGTTTTTTTTTTCTATTACAATTTCTCATGTGTTGATACTAATAAGCTTTGGCTGGTCCAAATTCAGTGTATCCACATGAAAAAACATAATTTCATATCCAAAGGGAAAACTTGCACGTTTATAGTTAATATCTGAATATTGAGTTTATACCAGACTTTATACCAGGTTCAATACTGGCCTACTGTGAAATTTAAATTGAAATCTACCCCTCTGATCCAGTTGTTTTCTACTAAATCCACAGCTGACATTTGACTGATCAAAAATAAAAAACAATCAAAATATTGAAAAACCCTGCTCTAGACACATACCCAACCTCTAACACATGATTTTCATGTGTTTCTCACCTCTGTGATAGCTTGGATAGAGGCACCATATTTGACCAGGAGTTCCATCACCTTCACTCTGTTTTTCTTACAGGCTATGTGCAGTGGCGTGAAACCGTTCTGCAACAACAAAGAGAGTGAGGTTACACGTCTGATTAGTCAAAACACAATTTAACTCAAATTTGTTTTGCACAGTACCAGTGCCCTGGCGTTAGGGTTCGCCCTCTTGTCCAGCAGCAGCTTGGTGACTCTGTAGTGCCCGCAGTGTGCTGCCACGTGGAGCGCCGTCAGGTAGTCCAACGTCACATCATCAACGGGCGCCTTGTGCTGCAGCAAATGTTTGACGCATTCTACGTGATCCCCTTGCGCCGCCATGTGAAGAGGAGACAGTCCATTCTGTAAGTGGAAGAACGGTCATTGAAGGTGAATGAGGGAATGTGTCAGTGGGGAAACAGAGCCTCCAAAAAAGCTGTAGCATTTACAGTTACTGGACAGTTATTTCATGAAATCAGACAATGAACATGTGCATTACCCAGTGCAGCAAATTTAGAATATTTGAAAGCAAGACACCATATTTGTCGGATTAAACATCGCACTGAAATAACTGATCTGTTAAATTGTGCGTTGTTGAGAACATTGCAATAATTCAATAGTTAACATTGAATCTCAAAAAATGGAACATTAGCGTCAATGAGACTCAATGTAATATTTTCACTAAATACCCATAGAATGTTCCCAAATGTGTTCCTATTCCACCATATAACAATTTCACCATCTCATCATTATCGTCAGAAGTAAGTAAGTCAGTTATTAGTAAGTAGGAGTGCAGTAACTATGTAGATGGGGCCCTCTTGTGGCTTGAAATGATAAAAAAAACTGCTAAGAGCAACTTATGTTCCAGAAAATATGGGTATGACACAGTAGTTAGTAGAACCAAGTGCCCTAAGTGTAGTGCTGTGCGTCATGCAGTGTGATTTGGGTGGAGCAGCACCGGATGAAGATGAATAAAGTAATGTACCAAAAGTACAAACCTTGGTTCTGGCCAGTAGGGGTGCTCCTCTCTCCAGCAGCAGCTCTACAGCTGTGTCATGTCCGCTGCGAGCAGCACAGTGGAGTGGAGTCAGACCATCCTGGGAAACGAAATAAAAGTAACAAACAAAACTGTTTTGTTTTGCTGTAACATAAAACTTCTAATGATGGCACAACTTCCAGAGCCACAGCTGCACCACAGAGAGCAACCACATGTGGTAACCTCGTTGTTTGTGTTTTTCCCCACGCTTGTGTTCCATGATAAAACAGTTCAGTGGTTCATTTAAAGGTTTTCACGTCTCTAATCAACTCAGAACACAGGAATATGAAGTAAACAATAAACTGACATATTAGGGATGTCTTGTTCCTTCTGTTTGATCCTGACACTCACCCTTGTTTTGGCGTCAATCTCGGAGCCGCGGTCCAGTAACAGCCGGACCATATTAGTGTTGCCACGTTTGGAAGCCACATGAAGAGGAGTAATTCCATTCTGCAGACAGAAAAGTCACGATAGAGAGTCAAGTTAGTTTTATTGAACAGCCTAAAACTCTAAAATAATTAGACCTGAATGGGCGTATATAATTCTCACATCAAAATAATTTAAAAACAAAAGAATCTTTTACATTCTTTAACATGTAAAAGAAAGTGAATACATTTTCACATCCATATCTAAGGCACTGTCCTCACTCACTGCTCCCTGTGCGCTGAAGTTGCCCACTGTTCACTTTTGTGATGGGTTAAATACAGAGGTCACATTTTGTTGTGTGGATCACAATGTCACAATGACAAGAAGTTTGCTTCCTGCGTTTTTTCCATTGCATGGCTTTACAGCAGGTCAGACTATATGGTTATGTCACAGAAAAGTCCAGTTCGGCTGTTCTCTTGTGACAAAATTAGGGGAAATGCCAATAACTATATCAATACTAAGCCAAAAAAAAAAAACCTGTCTGTTACCTTAGCTTAGACGACTGTGTTTAAAGCTCACTTTCTGTCCAGAGCTAAAAAAATGAATGAATTGAAATTATTTCCAAGCATTTAATTATCCTATATTTACTCAGGTTGCTAATATTTGTTTGAATCTATTACATTTATTTATTCAATATCTATTTGAGTTTGTTTCACTTTGTATTGAAATAGTCTTCTGTCAATGAGAAGAACATAAAAGGAGGTAAAAGCATTTATTAGTTCTTAGAGTTCAAACAGTTGTTTGTGTTGACACGATGCACATCACCCTATTTACCACAGAGCTGTGACACAATTTTAAGGAGCATCATTGGCATTACTCAGTATTTTTAAGAGAAGCGGTAACTTAGCAACAGATGGATTAGAACCTAAAACCTTCTGGACCTAAGCCGGCTACCAAACTGGCACACCACCACTGCCCAACTATATAAATGAAATACTATATGCTTTATTATTAGACAAATTTGTAACTGATAATTTGTGTGTTTTCCTACTCTTGCAGTGAAGTCCACCGCCGCTCCCCGGTTCAGCAGCAGCGTTGCTACGTTGACATTCCCATAGTGGGCAGCGATATGCAGTGGAGTGAATCCACTCTGCAAAACACAGGGAAAGGAAGAAAAGAACGCAGGTCAGGCATTTATTCAATACAGACCACAATTTTGTCTTGACCATTGGTTTGAGGCCTTTGGTTTTCCCAACATGCAACAGTAGAACCAAGCACTACAGGTGAACCAAACACTTAAAAACTGAAACCAAGTAGAAGTGGTTGGATTGTTGGGGGAAGCCCCCAAACACAGGACCTTAGACACATGTGAAAACAGTAACATGCAGAAATAATAAAGGGAAAAAGTTTGGTTTTTTTTGTATAAAACCCAAAATATGAAAAGAGAAGAGCAGACCAAAGAGGCACAAAGTTATAATCACCAACACTGACATTGAGATGAACAAAAAAATCCTGTTGCCGAATGATGGCAACAAAATCTCAAATTAAAAGCAAAAAGAAAAGACAGTACAATTCCCATCACCAAAGTGCACTATGTTATCTGTACAATGTACAGCATATTAGTACCATAGTAAGGAATGAGAAAAAATATGAGGGAAAAGTTAGAGCCCGCAGAGCAGGTTTGGAGTAGATGTGAAATTCTTGCCTTACCTTGCCATTCTGTAAGAGGGGTCCGATTAAATGTGAGAAAGTTGTTTACAGAAGCGTGAACATACAGTGACTAACGTGATGGTTTCAAACTTTACACAGTCCAAAGCTTAGCATGGTGCAAATCAAGTCTGCATGAATGCAACGTGCTGGTCACTGCCAGTTTACACATTAAACATGTAGAACAAAAAATACAGCATCAGAAACTTCCCCACTCATCAACCCATTAGCAAGGTTAGTAAGACTGACGCCAGAACCAGCAACTTACACTACATACATAGAAACACATGCATCTGCCATAACCAAGTCCAGGAATGACAACAAAATAAACAACTAAAATTGAATGTATTCTAAATGTAATAAAATAAAATAAATTAAATAAACATTTCTAGCATTAATGTAATAAATTAATATTGTTTGTTTATAAAATGCAGTTAAGGTCTAATTGTAATGTTATTAATTAAAATTAATAAATTAAAATTATTAGTTATATCTAATATATCTAATATATTAGTTATAAGAGATATATTAAATACTTTTATTGATTGAAAATGTTATTAAGTCTATTTTTTTTATTAAATTCAGTGTATCAAGTTGTATGTTTTCCAACTGCAGTTCAATGTCAGGATGGATTTATTAAAAGCACACCTCAGCACCACAGTAAATGTGTTAAATTCAAGTTGTTTCCATGGTGAGGTGGCAGTGTTTCTTTTAACAGTAATTTGACGATGTCAACTGTTAATCATTCAACTGTAAAACGTAGTTATGTACAGCAGTGCATTAGCAGATGCTGACTGTGTCTGATCACATATCTACTTTAACTGAAATTCTACTGAAAGAGATTTTTCTGGTAAAGTATTCTGCTCATCTTGTTGTGTTGATGTCTATTATTTACTCGTGATGAGAGAAAATGTGAATAATTATGATTAACATCATCTATGGCTTTTTTTGTAATGCCACTACTGGACTTCACTAAATGCATTTACACATTTGTTTGTAAAACACACACAGCTCATCATAACCAGGCAGAATCACAGGACAAACACTAACAATTTACGGCTGATATTGAACATGCAAGGCCAAAAATCCATTTTAATCAAAACCCAAGAGGAGAAAGAAATATGCATTTGAAGAAGACTAACAAACACTTCTAGAATTATATATTTACATGCGCGTTGCCAAATCACTAAAAAAGCTTCAAATAAATGGGCAAAAAAATGAATACAGGTATGATGAAAGCGACAATCATTATTGTAACCAGGCTGTGGGCAGTGCCTGCAGTAACAATTACTTCCAGTCATGCATGGCGGCTGATGATTGTACTGCACCAACAAAGAATGTGTACTTTATTTTTTTTTAAGCATGCAGTTCTGTGGAAGTGAAAAATGTGCGGCATAAAAATAAAACGTGGAAATAACACAGGTATGGGATTTTACAGTGAGTGTGTGGACCATAAGAGGAGGATGTGTATACCTCAGTAGTCCTATTGACCATCATCTGTAGCAGGAGGAACGAGGGAGGGAGACATGGCTTCAGTTAGGAGCATATGACACTATGGGATTCAGTCGAGGGCACAACGGCTGTGCACGTACATAGTAAAGTGATAGGTGACGTGGCTGGAGGAGTGTCTCTAAAATAATGTTCCATGTGGCTGCATGTGAGTCAACAAGATAATAAAAAATTAAGAATATATATTTTCTATATTATACACCAGAGGCCAAATTTGAGCTGATTCTGTGATGGAAGTGTCAAAAACCCTACATAATATCCAAAGGAATTAATGCAGCACCCAGCATAGGATATCTATCTATTTCAGGAATGCAATACTGGTGCATGTACTAGTATGTAGATACTTTGAACGAAAACCTTAAAAAATGATCATGCTAACCTTTAACCAGGAGGACTTTTAACATCACAAACAAAGACAGAAGAAGGATTTATTGCCCTGTCTGTGTAGGTTCTCAGTCATTCAGGTGATTTAATAAAAAAAATGACATTGAAGGCAACAGGACATATAGTTTTACTTTATTCTGTTGCAGTAAAAGACATTTAAAAAATCACCAAGAGAAGTGAGGGTTTCTCACTTCTACTACTAACATTAGGGCTTTCTAACCCCTGGTCTAGGGGCTCCTGCTGGTCCATAGGTCATTTAGCACTGGGTCACAGTGGAACACAGTGATAGATGTCTTTGTGTCTTTTTTCATTAAAACATAAGTTGGACATTTTCGAAACAATACTCAAAAATCTCAATTAATGGACTATTTCCAAATTGAACCTTTGACAACAGTGACCTTAGACAACCTTTGTTTAATGAAAATTGAAAATAGTGCTACATTTATTGGAAAGAGTGGTTTGTTGTTATAATTGTTTCTTCCTTTCTAACATTAATATTTATTGTATCATTTGTTTAAGTATAAGGATCACCAATTATCATTTTAACACCACTATTGATTATGTAGACGGAGCACTAAGTAGTTCAGGAAGTTATTTTAAATAAGTCCAGACACTTTTTGAGTTTTACTCATAATCAATACAACAACTGATGGAGCCAAAAAGGAAAACCAACAACTATACAAAAAAAGTTGTACGGGGCATCTTTGTTCTTTTTCAACTTCATATTAAAGTATGTGAAAATGCTGCACATTTACAAACTTTTTATGAATTTTTCCTAGTACATCAGCAAAGATATAATACATTTTAGATAGTATATCTTTATATCTTATATTTTACACTGTATGCTACCGAGTTTGTCAATTAAAGCCAAACCTTTAGACACTGTCGATGGACACTTTCCACAAGTGCATGATAAATGCTATTCTGCTTTGTGATTTTTATTTTTGGAACTGTGCGTGTTGCTGTGACTCTGCATGATAGGATGCTACTCTCTGGGGTTTTCCTTATGAGTCATAGTTAGCATTACAACACCTACGCTTCATATGCCATTACCCTGCATCCAAGTGTGAATTTTGCAAAAAGGTAATTTTTACAATACACTTGGTGGCTAGCGGGGACAAGTATATATTTAGAATTTCTCTAATGGGAACATTTCACTCCAACCACGTCCAATACATCGTCTCAGCGTCACCATTAAAACAAACGTCCTCTGCTTTAATGCCATCTGAGTTCTAAACAATGCTTGATTACAGCTAAAAGACCTTCCAACCCCCCGAAGCCCCAGACATTAAAAACCATCCAATATACAAATCCCACCCACTGACATGCAGCAATATACTTTGCCCCGACCATACAACCTGCAGACAGTGGCACACTCCATGCAGTGGACAGTGCTACACTTAGACACCGGTGCATCGAGGTAGGAAAGGATGATGAGCGGAGAGGGAGAGTGTGAGGGGAAGCATTGTAGAAGGAAAAGGGGAAAAAAGAGGGGAGAGTCCCAGTTAGTGGCAGCACCAGGAGTGACAAGGCAGGCACAGATGCACTGAATGAAGGAGAGAGGGTCAAAGACTAAGACAGATGCATGGAGAGACTGATGGAGAGACAGACAGACACATCCTCAGAGCAAGAGTACATCAAGACAAGTAAGCAGTTTACTAGGAGTGACATGGTACTTCTTCATATACATCCAGAGCTTATCTGTTGGAATCCTGATCACATCTGCTGAGAAAAGCACCTGGAAAACTAATGTACTGATGGGAGGGCAAGATACTGGTTTTTAAGAAGGGTGTTGTTTTGCAGTGGTACCAATCAAACTGTATGTGCCTGCATGAGAGAAGTGGATAAACTGAGTGTAATGACCAACATGGACCGAGAAAATGTCAAAAACACAGAGGAACTTTGTTGAAAGTTGTCATGTCAGCTGTATAGATATACAGCTTTAAAAATATATAACGCTGATCAGAATACTATAATCTGCAAATGTTTTTCGGGTGCAGAAAAACCTGCAGCCTCTTCTACAGTACGTCTGCAGATAATGTTCAAGTTAGTGCTGCAAACACAGAACGTGACTCAACACAAGACGTCACTCAGAGACATGTTTGCTGACGGGACTCCCTATGGCAGGCATGGGCAAACTAAGGCCCGGGGGCCAGATGCGGCCCATTGAGCTTTTTAATGCGGCCCGCCAATCTTGTCCAAATTACAATATTTATATATCATCATTTTATTTCTGCCCTTTTCATGCATTTCCCCAGTAGATGACATCATAAAGGGTTTTTGAAATGTACATTTCAGGTTTTTTTCTTTATTTTTATGCCATTTATATCAGATGAAACGAACAATCCATCTCTCTGCTCTGGACTTGGCCCGGTGTCCAACTTTAGGACCAATTGTGGCCCGCGGGTCAAAAAGTTTGCCCATGCCTGCCCTATGCCAATGTTGAGACGATATTACCAACGCCATATTGTATATATAATCAGATTAAAGATGTTTTAGATGAGACCTGCACACTGGAACATTGACTGGAACGGTCATGCCTCTAATTTTTTACCTCATTACAATTCTGTGTCAGTGTCACCTGTTTGTTAACACATGCATATTGAGGGAACAATTAAACCTGGGTTAATACTAGTGTGTTCATTCTACACCATTTACTGTAGTAATTATTTTCCTAATTATTGGAAAATGGGGTCAACACCTCGTCAAAATACAGTGACACCTATTTAACTTTGAAACTAGTGTAATATCCACTTTTGGTTATACTGCCCAGCTCTAATCAAATGTTCAAAAAATTTAATACATTACGTTTGTTGATTAAATTTTACACTTTTAATAAAGTTGATCTTTACCAAATTAAGACTATTTACTTCTGTGGTTTTAGCTAAATTACAATAAATTGGACTTAAAAGTGAGAAGTTTTTGCATCATAATTTATACACTATAAAAACTTAATTAGTTTCCGACGTTGATATTCCAGGGAATTCTAAATACTAGTTCATCATTTTCCTTACTGAAACCCTGTTTATAATGAAATCTGGTCAGGATGTTTTTCTTTGGATAACAAATTTTCAATTCAACATTTGTAACATATAGAGTTAGACTATCATCAGCATTTGATTTGTCATATGATTCGTAAAATCATGTGACTTTTACTACCTAAAACAGGGATAATTTAATAATTTGAGTTGTGGCCCATGCTGGGTTCTAAAGTTTGACATAGAGGGCTGGGTTGGGTGCACATAGATGGAGCATTTTTGGGCTTAATTAAGGCTAATGATGATAACATGCTAAATTATTTTTGGCCTTTTCTACACAATCTATTGGTTAAAGTATGATAATGGCAGGGCAGAAGCAAAAGGATAATGATAGCATTAATCAAAAGTATAAGTTGGGGCCACATCAGGCCCCCGAGCCTTAGTTTTCCCGGGTTTGGTCTAAAGGCTAAAAAATAAATGCAATAATGCTGAAAAAGAAAATGTCCACAACTCTATATTTTTGTTTTATAGATGTCATAATTGTATCTCCAGATGAAAATCTCTTTGACGAGACACCTCAGCAGATGTAAATTAGGTTTCCATTATTGAGACCACTGAAAAACCTGCTGTAATTAGGGTTAACTTCAACAAAAGCAGCATTTTATTAATTGTAACCATGTTAAAAATAATTGACAATTTCATTCATCAATCAATACAACAGAGAAAACAGCAGCACGATTCCATACGTAAGCCCGACTCATACACATGCAAGTCCCATAGTATCACACTGCAGAACATACCTTTGACTGGACATCAGCGTTGTGGTCGTTCTGCAGCAGCAGTGCGGCCGACTTGGTGTCGTCTTTGCGTGCAGCTATATGCAAAGCGGGCAGACGGACCTTGCCTTTAGTGTCGTTCTCCAGCAGAATGGACACCACCTGATTGTGGCCCTGCTGGAGGGCAATGGCCAGAGGTGTGAAGCCATCCTGGAATTCAGAGCAGAGGGGAGACGGGTATGTAAAGAACCACACTGTGTCGAGAAACAGTCACATCATTAGCCTCATTCTGAGGGTTCTATGTTTGGGAGCTGAACTATCTGTATGATGCATCAACATCTAGGTGGTCTAGTGGCGAGGATTTGGCGCTCTCACCGCCATGGCCTGGGTTCGATTCCCGGTCAGGGAGCAAATCTTTCCATAATTTCCCGTAGGATACTCTTGAGGGACTAATGAAGTTGTATCTATCTACATTTCAGATTCATAGGCAAAACTCTGTTTTGCTTTTTTTTTATTCAAGTCTTTTGTCCTGACAATTATTAAATAAAAGTTGGGGGTGTTTTGAGCAAAAACAAACAAAGGGAGATGGGGGCCAAGTTTGAGACCCCTGGTGTAGAGGCTTTTCTGACTCTGGTCTCAAACTTGCGGCCCGTGGGCCATTTGCAGCCCGTGGGACGATATTTGGTGGCCCCCACCTTAATGAGAAAGTTGAATGTCAGTGTGGCCCACAAGATTTATTAACGGGATGAAGACTTTCATCCAATGCGTTGTTGATCAGTATATACTTCAATTGTAATGATCTGAACTTTCCATAATCACAGTAAATATATTTTCACAGATCGATGTACTGTCCTGTACTACAGTATAGCATTGTACTGCTTAACCAGTAAGTACATGGTAAGTTTTATTTTTGATATGTTTGTTCTACACCTTTTATGGTAAATCCTAGAGTTCTTAAAACTCTGATCCACAGTCTTGTCCTGGTTCAATGTTGTATTACACATGATCTGTGGGAAACTGATTTTGTATTAAATCCTTTCTTTTGTATTGAACACTGAAAGCTGACGTGGCCCTTCAGTGAAATGATCAACTTATTTGAGTTTGAGACCCCTGATCAATACTTAGTAAGTGTGCCAGGTATTGATATAAGAAGTTACATTCCCAGTGTCTTCTAGTGTTTTATACTTCCTGTCTAATCTCACACGCCATAATATAAAACACACACACACACACACACACACACACACTCCTCTGACCTCCGTAGCTGTGCTCTGGTTGCCTCCATTCTCCAAAAGGTATCGCACCACATCCATGTGGTTCTCCTGAGCAGCCATGTACAACGGAGTGAATCCATTCTTCAAAATAAAGGCATCAATTAACACGGCTTAAAGAAAACCAAGGTAAATGAAACACTAACAGATTTTGGAACGGTCCTGATCAGTTCTATCAGTGGTAGACGGACACTCACCTGGGACTGTGCGTTAATGTCGGCTCCTCGTTTTACCAGGACCTTCACTACTTCACCCTGACCAGCTAGAGAGGCTATGTGGAGGGCTGTGTTTCCTTTCTGGATAAACACACAAATATGACAAAAATAAACAAATAATCAAATATATAAAACTCAATGGGTACTTGGTGATGTTCAAAAAATAAACTCATGATAACTATAGGCTGTGGAAGTGGTGGCCTAAGGGTCAAGGACGTGGACATGAGTCAGCAAGGTTTGAATCCACCAGCTTCCAGGTTGCCACTGAGCTGCTCTGAGCATATCACTGTCCCGACCCACATACAGTAACTTCCAGTGATCTCAACACTAGCAGGAAGGCTGACAGTATGATGCAGTGTGAATTGGGTGTCAGTCGTGGAGACTGCTGACCCTGAGACCCAGCAACAAATATAAAGGCCGAAGATAAATGAATGAATGATCTGTCTTTTATTTCGACTTTGTAATAAAACAACCCTAGAACAGCAAAAATTAGCATTACAAAACACCAGACCTGAGCCTACGAACGTAGACAGTGTTGGAAATGCTAATGTGTTCCAGGCTGTTCACACACCTTGTGATGGGTTTAACTCCACAGTGACACTTGCATGAATCCCAGAACGGCAGCATTGCTTAGTAAAAGGTTGACCTTCTCCTGTTGCAGGAGTTGCCTCCGTCTGCATTGCTCAAGCATCAATTCTGCTTGTTTACAACTCCACTCTCTCCATTATTTTACCTTTAAACTTGCTGCGCTGCACTAATTGATTCGATACCCCAGAGTTGTTTTAACAAATGAGTTTACGTTCCTCCAATTGTAATCTCTCCAATAACTCATTCATTAAGCGATTTAAGAACACACAGTAAAGGTTACAGCTAATACAAAAGTAGCTGGAAATTAGATCATATTGAGCCTAAAGTCAACAAAACATTATTGTTTTGACGATAATAATCTAAAACAACAATCTGTCTTAATACAGAACTGATAAACCTGTATCAGACTAACACTAATAAAATATTTCTATCCCTTGGATTCAATGATCAAACACAGATCTGTGTCTTGGTCTTCTGGTTTTCTGGAGGGGACTGTGGAGGACTCCATATTACTAACAGAACAGGCGTCTGTGGGAATTAGGGATTTGTCAACTTTTTAGCCTGCTGTTAGCAATGCAATTGTGTCTTCTAGTCATTTTTCAACACTGTGTTATTACAGACCCTGAAGAAATTGCTGTACTAATTACAAAATAAACAAGCTTCACAGAAGAAAAATTATGAACAGAAAATTCCGCTTCATATAATAAATAATTATTTCACTGCTTGTCAACTGATATTAAAATGTGCCTCGTGGTCATCCATCAAATTAATTTCACCACCGAATAAAATTTGAAAATTATTTTTGATTCTGTTAGGTACTCTCTCTCCTTAAATTCTTTTAAGTGTAAAAAAAAAATGAAGAAATCCATTAAAATGTGTGTTACATGTTAGTATCAACGAATATGTGGATAACATGGTTGGACTATAATGCAGCACTAGCAGCACTTTACCCACAAACAGCAAACAGCTATCTAGCTAGCTAGCTTTAGTTGTCAAAGGATTTTCCAACCAAATAAACATCTAAATAATGTAAACATTTAAGGAAGTAATTACTTTATTGAGGTTAAAGAGTAAACTTAGGCAACTGGACTCTTAAACCTTGACGATGACATGAATGACTGAGAACTTTTATCGACTAATTACTGTATTAGTACATTGGTTCAGCGATAGATGGATGGATGGATGGATGGATGGATGGATATAGATAGATAGATAGATAGATAGATAGATAGATAGATAGATAGATAGGATTTTTATTATTAAAATCCCTAAAACAAATATCAAAATCACTTGACTGCTACAGACCATTCAGCTTTGATATCCCATTCTAGGAAGTTTATCTGCTCATCAATACCAGAGCAGGCTTTTCCAGATGGTTGTGACCAGAATGACTCCCATTCACATCTGGACATGTGACAGAAAACTGCTCATTAACATCAGGAACAGTTTCTGTCTAAGGTGTGACCAAAACAACTCTTCACATCTTTGTCCAGTGGTGAAGGGAGTGGTCTAGAGGAGTAGAACTACTACAGTTCCCTCTGAAAACAACCAGAAACTGATGAAGTTCCTCAGTTGAGGAATCAACTTTCAACTCCAAGAAGAATTCCAGTTGCTTAAAACTTGTACTTTTTGGATATCCTGACCTGGATGAATGAGAATCTTTACAGACCAAGAAGAAAAAACTCTTACCTTTGTGGCTGAGTCAACAGCTGCGCCT
This sequence comes from Paraplagusia blochii, assembly GCA_016785265.1. NCBI lineage: Eukaryota > Metazoa > Chordata > Actinopteri > Pleuronectiformes > Cynoglossidae > Paraplagusia > Paraplagusia blochii. The sequence continues at coordinate 76,131 of JAFBJS010054471.1, read as the reverse complement.
CTGTCCAGCAGTTCCTGCACCAGATCCAGGTGTCCCTCCTTTGCTGCCAAGTGCAGTGCATTCAGACCATTCTAGAAAAATCAAACAAACATGAAGGCAAGGTTAGCAAAATAACAAATAGAAGAAGAGAGGGGTGTGATACCTCCTTTTCCTCTTCATCCTCCATGTCTACAGCTAACTGATGCGGTGTTTACTTCTCTGTCTATGTTTTCATCATGTGAAAAGCGATTCTTTCCCTCCAACGATGAGCAGACTGAAACGCTGAAGCCGCTGCATTAGATGTTGTGCCATATTATGTTGTCATGAGACAGAGCCAGGCCTGGCTGGGAAGATATAAATAGTTTGTGGGTGTTGTCAGGTCAAACAAATATTGACTCGTGGTCTGTTCTGGATCTTTCTGTTTGGAGCCATTTACTTTGACAGAAATGGTAGATTTTTGGACCTCAAAAAAGTTTCCAAGTTCAGACAATTATAAGTTTGAACAAAGATGTATTTGAGCAGTTTAGACAATTATTTCAAGAAGTTGATGGTTGACAGTTGATGTTTGTGACTGACATGTGTCCAAGTGTAACAACACATACAGGAAGGATTGGAGAAACAGCTTGAAATCCCAGATTGAGATGTTATGGACATGTTCAGAGGAGGGACAGTGGTTATGATGGTAGGAGAATGATCCTAGAAATGGAGCTACCAGGTAGGAGACAAAGAAGAGAAGAATTGAGGGATGTAGTGATGGAGGACATGGAGGTTTTTGGAGTCAGGGTAGAAGATACAGAGGACAGGGTGAGATATGCAGGTTAACCCTATATATCATGGCTAAATCGAAGGCTTCCAACAATTACTGTCCAGAAGAGACGACAGAGTGGGGCTGAAGCTGTGACCCCAACACACCCCGACCCCCCTCCCCCCCTCACACACACACACACACACAGGAAAATAAATACATTTACTTTTGTTTACATATGTAAACAAAAATAAAACATACATTGTTCTTTACTAAGAGTATGCTGAAAATACACAAATCCTGCGGTGCACTCATAAATACATGTGTATTTATGAGTGTGTATTTATACATATGTATGCGCAACATGTATGTATATATGTATATATATTGTACATATGTTTATAAACCCACAGCAATTTTCTCTATTTTATATATATATATATATGTGTGTGTGTGTGTGTGTGTGTGTGTGTGTGTGTGTGTGTGTGTGTGTGTGTGTGTGTATTGTATTTCTGAGGAAATAGTAGTATCTGGATTAGAATACAGTAATAATGACATTTAAATGTCCTCAAATTGCAATTATAGATTGGGATTTAATAAATATCTACTTTAATATATGAACAATTCAAGTTATGAACAGACTCAATAAATCTGTGTTTGTAAGTTTGACAGTATCTGTATATATGTGATTTTTTTTCCTATTTAAATGTTGTGCAGCTTATATTTAGTAAAACTGATTGGTCGGTTGTGAGACCAGCCAGGATGTCTGGATTAGAGACATAAGAAATAGGTAGAAGACAGGAGGCAGAGCTGGAGGTGGAGGAGTTAAATATGCTGAAATTCTCTTTAGGAGAGACAAGGATGGACAGGATCAAGAATGAGGTCATTAGAGGGACAACACAGACAGGAAGGTTTGGGGAAAAAAGCTAGAGAAGACAGATTGGGATGGTTTGGACAGTTTGGTGAGATAGAGGTAGTTGGAGTCAGAGTAGAAGATACAGAGAACAGGGTGAGATGTAAAAAGATGATTCGCTGTCGCAAGGTCTCAAAAAAGGACAAGCCAAGAGGAAGCAGCATTAAATATTTTCCAAGAATTATGTAAATTTACCTGGTAGCATCTTTTAGCATCTGCTTAAATTATGGACTGAATGTATATGAGAAAGTTTTGTAGATAAACATGAAAGAAGGTAATAAAGAAGTTGACAGCTATTGATAGATGTCCAACAGGGGTGACGGAGGAGCTTCAGAACACGAAGGTCATACGAATGATGAGTGAATTATTCATTTCATTTCTACACTCATATAAGTGACCCCCGGGTTCCCAATGAAGGGGAACATTTGTCATCAGGTCCGTCAGATCGTCCAGCCCCCTCTAATGTGTTTCATAAATGAATGTAAATTCCAATAACATTGAACCATCACCTTCTACATTTGCCCACACACAAGCATCTCAACCCTTTGGGTCCTATTTATCTTTTGACACCATCTCCCTCTCCTGACCTTCAGTCACCAGTACGTTTGCACCTTTTCATCATTTGCCATGACTGCCCCGCCCACTCCACTCCCAACAATTTATACTTTACCTCATTCTGTCAGCTCACATACGAGCACAATACGTCAGAGTGTGATTTCCTAGTTCTACTTCCGTTTATTCTCCCTGTTTTTATTAGGGCATAAGTGGAGTGAACTGATGTAAACAGTGTACAGTAGTGGTATACAGTATAACATGACAAGCTTTACACTACATTTATATGTAATGTTTGAACATAACACTGCAGAAATAACCCACAGAAATGCATTAGATTGTATTATTTAGTCCAAATTATTGATTAAACAGATTAACTCTTTGATGACTTTTACTTTCTAGACAGATTGACGCACACTGTATGTTAAATATTTTCAATATACACTAACCACTACATGATGTCAAACATATGGCCTCTGGGCCCAAATTGGCCTGCTTAGGGTTGCAATCTGGTCCACTTAATTATCACTTTTGATTTAAAAAATAGACAAGCACTTCTTGTTTACTAAAGGTTTTGTATTATCTCATTGTAATTGTGGGATTTATCTAACATAGTTTCACTTCTATAGATAGTTTGGCTGTGATTGTACAGGTGCAGCCCACCTCATGTCTATTCAGGTTGTGGGTTGGATTAAATCATACAATTGCTTTATTGGCAAGCAGAGACCATAGACTGATTAATGTCATTGAAGATAACTCCAGGAGATTTTCAGTTGTAGTTTTACATAAGTTTCCCATCATTTTTCATTAAGAAACTAAAAAAAAATATTTGGACTGGTAAAAAATAAACATTTGAGACACATACATAAACCTGCTATTATTTGTTTTTATGTCGCAATATATGAAATAATATGTGTCCTATTGAAAATTATTTTTCTTCAAAAATCATTTATAATTCAGGTAAACTATTTTGTGATTTTAATTGCTCTCATTGACTCTGAGGGCAAAAAAACACAGAAGCTTTTTCTGAGCATTTTTGATCCGATTATTTTGTTTATTTCATTATTTCACTGATATGTTAATTTGGTCTAAAAGTTGTCTGTACATATGTTTGAAAGCATTTCCCTGATGGAGAGTGGATAAATTAGATATATTTACAGCAGCAGATTTATTGGAATTGACTCAGAGGCACGAAAAGCACAAAAAATACTCTAGAGTGTTGTTACCATTCAGGAACTAACGCAAAGTTATTCCATTGTGATTACACTGTGTAAAATTTAGTGGCGAACCATAAAGATGTTTCATGGACTCAGAGCACATTTTATCTCAGAGACTCTTTAAGATGAACTACTGGACATCTATTTCTGGAACTGCATGACTTTGGCAGGGCACACCTCTATCACAGGGTGCACCACCACCAGTTAACATGCTCCAGAAGTCTTATACACTTTATTTTGATTTTCAGAAATTCTGCCAAACTAGGTAATATATTTGCCAGGACATCAACTTACACCAGGGGTGTCCAAACTGATCCACAAAGGGCCGGTGTGGCTGCTGGTTTTTGTTCCAACCAACCAAGAGCACATAGCTTGACCAATCAGGTGTCTGATGACTGTGATCAGTTGATTAAACCTAACAAATCAGATATACTGCTGCTTGGTTGGAACAAAAACCTGCAGCCACAGTGGCCCTTTGTGGAACCGTTTGGACACCCCTGACTTACACTTTAGGCCTTGAACAAACGGGGTAAGCCTTGAGAAAAAGGCCACAACAAAATCCAAGCACTAAAGTGTCAGTTAAAACCGAGCTTAGAACTGGCAACCACAGCATTTCGAGCAAATGGACCTTCAAATAAAAAAAAATGATCTTGAACATGAGGTGTAGCTGCAACACAAGTCTCTCCCAAAACAATTGTTAGCAGCATATTCCCAATAACCATTGCTTAGGAAGCAGGATTTATTATAGTGGTGACACAGAATAAATCCTCTGGGTATTAAAAAATCATTTACTACAGCGACCAGCAGGAGTACTTCATCACTGTAATTGAGTCATAGAAGCCTCATGAGTTTCCATGTGGGTTTGACTGATTTCACAGACATTTTTCTGGTCTTGTGTGTTTGTCTGACATCTAAAAGGTGTTCTTTGGGTCAAACATCATAATTAGTAAGTGTAAATAAGGCATCACTGTGATCAGTTATCAGATTGTGTCACTATTTTGGCTTAAAAGTACTTTTAAGTGCCGTAAAAAGATACAAACACAGGTGCCCAGAATATCCTCAAGAGGACAACAGCACACAAGGAACACAGCAAAGAGCTGCCAGCAAATGCTGCTCTTCCTCATCATGTGGTGTTTGTTTATCAGGGCTGTTTACTGTGGAGTTGCTAACACGACGCCTGCTGACAAGCAATCAGCTTTCACTGTTACTCTTTAGGACTGGTGGAATGATAACAGATAGGACGGAGACAAGATGATGACTTTGAGCTATCTGGACAGCCCACATCACATCAAATGATGTACTATGTCAAGATAGAATTAATTAAAACTACAATACTTATGGATCTGTTGTTGGTTCATATAGTGCTAAAAGCAAAAATGAATAAATAATGGCTCCATCATTCTAAACAGTGGCAGGATGTTGGACTGAGACCTTAAGTGGATTTGATGTGGGAGTTCACTGCATGGTGAGTGTCTGTAGAGTTGACTGTAGAGTCCATGTCTTACCTGGTTGCAGGTACTGATCTCCACTCCTCCTTTTAGATATTCCAAAACTTTGTCAATGTTCCCTGCCCTCGCCGCTCGTAGGAAACTGGTATTGCTGTCAGACTAGAAAAAAAGAGAGAGAGAGAGTTAGAAAGTGTTCATACTTAACCACAGTTGATTTTAAGATTAAGATCAAGGATATACAAGTTTGTAAAACCAATCAATAAACCATATGTCACAGGTGTCAATCCCAGGTACGTGGGCTTGATTTGGCCCGTGTGTATAGTTGCCCCACAAGATCATATTGCAAATACTTCAAATAGTGCAAGATCATATTGCCCACACCAGAGTTCCTCCAACATTCAAAGGACCCTGACAAACGGGAGATAAAGAGGTTATAATGTGATAATACCACTAATGTACGTTTCTTGTGATCATATACTTAGGTTCCATAATGTAGCAGTTAGCACGCCAGCTTAACAGAGCAAGCTGAGAGTCCTGGGTTCCATTCTCAGAAAAAACACTAGCCTGGTCCCTGTCAGGTGCTGCCTGTTATAAACCACTCCTCCTGTCAACACCAGATCTTCACTTATTGGTAAAATAAAAGTAAAGCTTTTTTTCAAAAAAAATGATGAGGTTTTAGTTTTTCCAGATTCACTTTTTCTGCAGCACTTAAGTTTGTTGCCATATGAAGAAAAATCAGCATTTCATAACTGGAGAGAAGGGAACTGAATTCAATAAAGTTTGAATTTGGCCCACTTTCCATTTTAATTTTAGCTCCTCGCACTGGGCGACGTTACCTTGGATAAAAGTGTCGCCAACTACATGGTGTCCTGCATGGATCTATTCATGGACCTATTTGGTTTTAGTATTAACTTAATGGTGTACAATTATACAACACAGTGTGCACTAAGGGATTTGCGATGACATGACAAGAAACAATGTTTTGCAATTGTCATGAATAAAAGTTCAAATAAATCATTATTCATCATCATCATCCTCTTAACTGTCACCAAGTTAAAGCAGTCTCCACTACAGCCACCCAAATCACATAACTCCATACTGTGAGCCATCCTTTGGGTGGGGAGCCATCTGAAAGTTATGTGGGTCAGGACAGTACCATGCTCAGAGCATCTCAGTGGCAACCTGGCAGCTGGTGGATTCAAACCTGAAACCTTTTGAACCCAAGTCCTCTTCCTCAACCACAATGCCCCAAAATGAATAATTTTGGGCATACATAAAATGAACAATGGACATATAATAACTGCATCACTACAAGGCTTTGTCAACAACCAACGTAGTTGCAACAAAAAGTGACTGAGAACTGGCAACTTCCTTTTCCTCCTAGCTCAGCAGTGTAGCAATAGTTTCATAAGTACCTGCTGAAACTAAAACCCATAAAACAGACGCCTGCTGACAGAGGACAGGTCCCCTGTCTGTTTTTGGATGTCTGTAAGACTGCGCTTGGATCAGGACCAGAACTGCAGGGAGGTACAGTACAGTACAATGATTTAGCATTTTCCCCTGAGTCTGTTTTAAACGCAGCCCGTTCAAGGCTCTCGGTTCATAGATGGCGCTGTGGAAAAACACAGTAGAGAACTTATTTTTACTCTAGTCAGACTGTGCTACAGAGGTCACAGGTCAGATACAGAAATACTGCAGCACCCTCCTGAACGTGTAGGAGTCTCCGCAGCAGATGTCTCGGTTGTTTTAGCCTGTAATTGGTCATTAAAATTGAGTTTTAAACATCAATTCATTAAACAGATTAAAAAAGAAACAAAACAACATCGATGGTACGTAAGCACTGCAGCAAAGATATTTACTTCAGTCACACAGTGTATAAATTAGACCAGCTCTGAGGTTTGTGGCTGTCTGGTTGCTGCAGAGAACTGCACTGCATCACTTACAATCACGACGACTGCCAAAACAAAGCACTCCCGCACTGACACAGTCACCCTTAGATACACCAGGCTCCTGCTGTCACACATACCTGTACTGTCGTACACACTCCTGGTCATATTAAACTCAACTATGTTCTTATGATGCAGTGGACTCAAATTAATACTGCATTAATACTGTTTTAAAACCGTTGCCATAGAACCTGAGTGTGATTGGTTCAAAAGTAGACTCTCATCGTCAACACTTTTGCTGTACGTCAATGATTAACTTTTCATTGGTTACCAGGGCAATATAAACTTGTAAACAAACTTGTAATTTGACAATTATTTGAAAAAGAAAAAGAAAAACCAAGAAGAAAGACACGGTAATTCAAAATCTTAGATCACTCTCAAACACTGGTCTCCAACAAAATTTGTACCAAAGACACCAGTTCACTGAGATCCAAAGACCAATGAAACAAAGTAAAGGCATAATACTGGGCTCTTTTGGAATTAAGTAAGATGGTAAAACTGAAGTACTGTAAAGAAACCCAATGTGGCCCTGTACCAAATGATCTATGGACAGCCACAGGTCCCCCAAACCAGGGTTTAGGTCTCAGCAAGACTAAATCACATTCTGGACTCTGAAAATGACAACATTAAAGCTGGATTCAGAAAGTCGTACTTGAAATGCCATCCTGGAAGAACTGCCAATTATTGAGAAAGATGGTCGCCATGCCAGTGTTGACAGGGTGTCTGTGTCTGCCAAAAATACAACTGATAAGTACATAAGCTATTAGAGTACCAAAACGATTAGAATTTTAAAGTATAAAGTCACAAGACAACACGTATCTAGGAATGTCTCTAGTAAATATTGTTTCCTCTACACTTCTAACCAAAGCTGCTGCATATCAGATATCGGAGAAAAACTTGATAAAAATCTTATAATATAATACAGTAAAATGATTCAATCTCAGCCAGTGACAAAACAATCAAAAGAGGCAAGTTGCTAACATCATCCCGTCACAACCAACAGGACTGGCAAAAAAATATATTATAGAATTAATTGACAAAAACCCTCCATTGTAGAAAAAGAGTGAGAGGCAATGCCAATGACAAAACTTCATTTGTGTTTCAACTTTAGGGGGTTGAAATGTTAAGGCACCAGTTCTCAGTAAAAACACTTTACTTCAGCAAACTACAGTACTGTACGTCCTGATTTTGCTTTTTTTGTCTTTCCAGTCATGCTCATTCAGCAACACTAGACAAGGACTTTTGATACAGCAGAGCATTCACTTTTTGCCAGTAGTTCTAATGCAAAATTTGTTGAGAATGTTTCTATTGTCTAGCACTCCAACCACAATGCATTTGAGTTTATATTGAGTCAGACTGATCAATAATGCAGGAGATTGAAAGAACTTTAAACAATATACATTATTAAGTCTTCATTCAGTCTCCACAACTGCCACCCAAATCATACCATACTGTGAGCCAACCTGATAGCTGGTGGATTTGAACTGACTCAAGTCTAGGACACCACTGCCGCCCAATTTCAAAGTTAAAATCAGAAATAAATGTTTGTGTTTTTCCATGGAAAGGAAGAATAAACATACAAAATAATAATTTAATCCAAGAGAATAATTACCACTACTGTACAGTCCTGATAGAAAAAGTTCACCCATACTTAATATGAATAAATATTTTTTACTTTTATTTTTCCTCAACACTACTTTGTTTTAGCCAGTTGTGCTGTACTGTGCGACATTATAACCAAATATGCATCATGCAATTCCAAAACATCTGGGATGATCCATATTTACATTCCATGTTATTATGTTAATGTACAGATAAAGGAAATGTTACACTTTAAAGTAAATCTCAAAGTATTGTATATAACTACTGTGTTTTTGCGTAACATCCGAGCTTCAGAAGCCCAGTTTTATATCATACAACGGTATCTCATACATTTGAATAATTTAATTAGTAACAGTCTTGTGCCTTAATTACAACTAAGCATAGTTATATATAGAGCATATACATCATTTATACTAGAGGTTCACAAAGTGGGGGGCAGGTGCTCGAGGGGATGCAGTGCCATGTAAGCGGGGACGTGGATGGAATGAATGCAACATAACACAGCATGTTGTCCAAGGTTGTCAATGTTTAACAAGGCACCCGCAAAAAAAAACTATTTTGCGAAGGTGTAGTGGACAGAATATTGCAAAGATGCGAGTAATTTTAAATTTTACCTTCATTTTTTCTGTTGCCCGCTGATCAGTTTTGAGCAGCGTTAGACCTGATCTTTACGCACCTCATCCACCACCAAAATACTGTCATTTAGATCAGGGGTTTTCAAAGTGTGGGCCGGGCCCCCCTGTGGAGGCGCGGTGTGACCCTGGGGAACTTTTTTTTCCGCCGTACTACAATAAAATGTAATTGCACATCCTTGTAAGTTGAACTATATCTCTTTTTTTGT